>BQKN01000935.1:51587-69966 GCA_022839385.1 Asparagus kiusianus | reverse complement strand
ATAAACATTAGCGTCTAATGACACCTTAAAAACACGACTAAGATGTCTATTTACTGCATATATAAATTCATAATTTCTGCCATAGGTATTAACTTGCGGAACATAATACAATCACTAATGGGAGAATATTTTACATCTAAATCGATGTTGGGTCTCTGCGTGAACCCATTGAGCTATGAATCTCGCTTTATATCTCACCACTTTATAATTCTCATTTATTTTTCTTATGAAGACCCATTTATATCCTGCAGGGATATATGAACTACAGGTTCAAAATACTTTAGCGAGTTCAGCTCAGTCTCAATTGCCACTTTCCATCTCACCTAGTCCGAGTGCTTCAAGCACTCTGCTACCGACTTAGGTTCTGGATCCAGATTATTTTCAGAGATAGTAAGAGCAACTGTAGAGGCAACTATGTTGTCGACAACTTTTATATTTCTATTATATATTTCTCCTTTTTCACAAATTCGTGGCCACTTTAAAGCTTATTTTATTTTAACCAAATCCTCGACATTTCCCTTAACGTTTGGATTTGGACGTTCCGCATCTCCAATATTATGATTATCAAGTGCACGTGCACTTTACTGGAGATTTCGTCTTCAGGACAAGCCTCTTCCGGAGGTTATGGGAGTGACTGTCTTTCTTAGATTTGATGTGCCACGGACTTTTATCTTTTTCACTAATAAGTTTTATATGCTTCTGGCACAGTACGCTTCTGGCGTACCAAATCATCAGTCGATATATTCAAGATGAATATGGGGCTTAATCACTCCTTTATTTGGCAGATAAATTTATACTGAACTTCTAGTTCAGCCTACTAGTACGTGGATCTAAAAATGAAGATTCTTTTAATTTTATGAAATTTCTCGACATTCTTTCATATTTTGGGCGCTAATCTCCCCATAATGTCGAGAATTGATCTTCATTAAAAAAATGCAGTCAGCGTACCAAATTTAAATTGATCCCCTGATATGAGCCATAGGTACTAAATTATTGACGGAGTTTCATGAATAATATATGTACCTTACCTTCACTGAGGCCCCATAGAGGTACGCTGGGGTGGTGATATAGAAACATGGACTGCAAATAAAGAATACGCAGATGGGAAATGTTTCGCTTCTTTACCACGTAATAGATAAAGGGGGAAATTATGATATGCAGTTGGTCGGATTTGTTTTGAATGCCCCATTTAATTTAAGGAAATCCGACAAATCATATTTTGCCCAATATGACCCAATCGCTCATGCCAGAATTTAAAAGAGTTTGGGTCATTAAATCTCAAACTAATCGCAACATGGTGTATTTTAGGTCAGACAAATTCTAAAGTATACACATATGAATAAAAACTTCATAGATTCATAAGAGTTTAAAGCACACTCAAGATAAATTAAAATTGTCTGACAAATGCATATAATCCAAATATAGAAAAACCAAATAGTTTACCTTGACCACCTCGATAAGATCCACTTAAATGTCCACTAACTCCCCTCGTCTAAGTTTATGAGTATTAGTTTGAATTATGACATGTGCTTCAGGCACCATGTGTGAACCAATTAAACTTGCATTACGGTTTTTCACAACAGCTGGTTGTGTTTTTAACAACTACTAATGCAATGATTAGTTCATTTTTAGTCTTGTACTACTGCAAGAGTACAAAGTTACTTGTTGAATTGCATTCAAATCGAGGATTTAAAATCCAAAAATGGCTACAGGATATAATCTCCTACTATGTTCATAGCCCCCCTTTGTCCACACATATAAGTAATTTTCTGAATTGTAGCATGTGCTACAAGCACAACTCGTAAGCCAATTATTCTGACATTGTGATTTCTAATCAAAAATTGGTTGTGCTTCTCTACGACTACTAATGTAGATATTAATTCAGAATGCTACGTGCAATTTTTTGTCATGTACTACTACTGGAGTACAATATTATTTGTGTGGAACGGGGAAAAGAACTTTTCGATCAATTTTGTCACTGTCTGTAATGTTCTGCTTACAGAGTTTCAGTAGCTAGATAATATGGTACAAAGCTGAATCATATTTAGTCATGTATTTAAAATCCTAAAAGGTCTGATTCAGTCTGCCAGTTGCGTTTGAGGGAAGATTATAGACTTTCATAGATCAAAGCGATCCTTCAGGGATTGCCTAGAAAAAGTGAATACTTTTTCAGTGAGGCATTAATTTTTCACGTCTTAATTAATAGAGAGAAAATTTAAAGTGTTTGCCTTCTGGACAAAAAATACTTAAAGAATCAAGAGATATAATCATACAAAATCACAATGCACTAATCTTTCGTCCCCATGATTAGTGCATGAGTAATTAGAAATATTCACATTGTAATCACACATAATCACCAAAATCATCAAGCTCTTTTTTCTAAAAATCTTCATAAATGTTATCTTTCAAATGTTTGCTTCTGGCAAACTGGCATGATGTGTTTCACCTTATTTTGCCTTCCCCTTTAAGTCCTTCAGCAAATTACTAGAATAGGTCATACATGTATTGTGATAAATTAACTGTTGCAATTACTAGAATTTCTGAGTGTCTTTCTGTTGATAATACCTCCTTGTGGACATCTTAAATGGTAATAATGACTTATCTATCTCTTCTGGAGAAGTTAAATTTCATAGGACATGACTAGACACCAGGCAAAAGACCAGATAAATTTCAATATCAAGACCCAAGTTGAGTAATTGCTATCATAGAACAACTGAGCAAGTTGTACAAATTCGTTCTTCGTGATGATAGCATTTTTTCAAAAAAAAAATGTTATAATAAGCATTAAAAGAATGTTTAATACCAACCAATTTTATAACATAATGCACTCATGTACTGCAGGTGCATAATAAAGAATAATAAACTCAACTTCAAAAATTTCTTTCTCAAATGAGTTACGGTATGCAGGGGTATATTGACTAAAGTCATGTACAGCATGCAAGTAGGAAAAAAAACTAGCATTTATCACCTTGTGATTTATTATAATGCACCGGGTAGCTCATAAGGCATAAGAAACAAACCATATAATAATTTTTCTTACTTATTCGGGCCGATATATGAAATTCAAAAGTCTATTGTGGAGGAAAGCAAAAACTATATGTGCACAATCTCCCCATGTGTACAAGTAAAATCACATATTTAATTATTTGTGATCTATAAAAGAGAAGGATCCCCTAGATAATTACATGTCTATGAAGTAAAGGCTAGCTAGCAAAGACCTTTTTTTGTTTGAAAATCATTATTAGCATATGTACATTTTCTTTTGAACATGTAGTATACTTGATACTTGGATTATGAAAATATGGAACCGAATTCAAAGCCATGGAAAAAAAAACTTGCATTATGCTCTCTATAAATAAGATATGAGAGAACAAATTCCTTAAAATAGCAACAATTTCTATCAATGCTATTATCTCCAATACCATTATCATTAGAAACAAAAGTGACTACTTGGGCATTGAGTCAGGAGTACCTTATGCATATTTCTGGTACTTCTATATTCTAAAGACTGATCACAAAAAAATAACTTCTATACAGGAGAAAAATTGTGTTAACAGATAGGTGAGCTCTTGAAAGAAGGTTTCTACAGAGACACATACTAGAATTGAAGAATGAATGACAATTTTAATGGGCTTTGTGATCCTTTGAGATCTGAGGTTAAGATCATTCAATTTAATAAATCAGTTGGATAGTCAATCAGATTTATCTTCAATGTCCTAGCCTCACAATGTATAGTCATGCTATTGCCCCTTTGTTATGGTACTCGAATCTTATAGACATCATGGCACTAATATAGTCATGAGGCTAGATTATGATCAAGAGGTCTGATGAGCAAGTATTAGTTCATTTCAGAAAGAAAAAAAAACACAATTACTCAGGATTTCACGGCTTCAAGCACATACTTAAATGAAGAAAAGCTGCAGATGAGGTAAACTTTCAATCGACATGTTACGGTTTCAAAACCACTTGTAAAGCCATAAACAAAATTGAAGAGTGAATCGATTACCTTTTATACTAGAATGATTACTTTCTTATAATACTAGGAAAAGGTAAGATGCAAATATTTTTATTTTGACAATTAAAAAAAACTTGTCTCTAGATCATAGTTTTCAGCGCCATATTTGAGGTAAAATGCATATAAGAATTCACTGATTTATAACAGAGAACTGGTAGTAGAAGAAGACCATAATAACATATAAAGAGGGATATATGTGCTAGTTCTCGAAAATTATCTCAAAAATTTATCGAGACAATTACCAATAAGAAGCACTGCTTGTTTGTAAAAAGCAATGAGTATAAGAAGTTCTGGCACACAATATTACCTGCATGACGGCTAGCTAGAGCTTTCGTGCTGATAACGTGTTGTAATATACTAAAGAAATGAAACAAGAAACAATAGATAAGAGAAGAAGAGAGATTGTAAATTTTTATTCATTCTTCATTTCACATACATGATCCAATTTATAGATACATTGTGGAAAATAAAAGGACATTTGGACTAATGAAAAGTCACTAATTAATATTCCACATTCAATGTAATGTCCACATTCATTTTGTCTTTTAGGTTTCCACAAAATGACTTTTAGATTTCAACAAATTCAAAATTAAAGATGGTTTGTGTAAAGTGACCGTGTGGTTTCTACGGGAAGAAAGAAAATCGTATTTAAAATCCAGAACCTGCGTAGGGTCAAACGCCAACATACCGAGTCTGTGGGCCCTTCTTTTCGCGTGGACTTGACGCCAACAGAAATCGCTTTAAAGGCCTGGCCCATTCTTATCTCCCCACGTGCACTATAAGCAAACAAACCAGCCCCTTAATCTGGGCTTATAAATGGGCGACCGGTGAAGCCCATAACGCCATCAGAAAATCGAAGTTCAAAACTTCAAACCACTTCAAAAGAGAGGGAAAAAGAACCGCAGGAACCAAGAATCAAAACACCCGCTCTCTTCCCTCCCCAAACATTCAGCTTCTTGAACAACAAGCCAAACCCTAGGGGGAAAAACAAATTAAAACGAAAATCGTAACGATGAACTCATCGATCTAGGGTTCCAATGTCCCCTCGACTCCAATCCCCAATCTTGAGCCCTAAACCTTTCCCTCTCGTATCCAACGACGATGATCACGAGCGAGCTCAGGCACGCGCGGCGATCGCAGCCTCCGTCCGCCGCCGATCCGCCGCCTTCTCTCCTCCTCCTCCGCCATTTCGACAACCAGAGGATCATGAGTTCTTGGACGATGATCAGATCATGGATCTTTTCCAGAATTGCGTCAAGCTCGCAAGTGAAAACGTTTGTTACTTAAAAATCTCATCATTTCTCTTCTAGTTTTGGTTACGTGATGAAATTAGAGTTTTTTTTTAATTTTCAGAAAATCAACCAGAAGAACATGTGGCAGCTCACGCTGATTGACCATCTCAGTGAGATTATTAGGGCTGGGACTAGGGATGAAGGCGACGAGACCAATTTCCAGAAGGTGACATTTTTTTATTTCTTCTTTATTTTTAATCTGGTAAAGTTAGATGATGTGAGTTTAGTTTTTTTAAAGGCTAGTTGTACTTTGGAAGCTGGAGTGAAGATATACTCGTTGCGAGTGGATTCGGTGTATTCGGAGGCGTACAAGGTCCTTGGAGGGATCAATAGAGCCGGTCACGAAGAAATTGGGGGTTAGTTTTCTATTTACAGTCTTTTAAGGCATAAATTCTGCTTTACTAGTCATGAGTAATTTCACTTCCCCCTTTTAGGAACACAATTTTTTGTTCCCGAAGTTTAGGTATAAATACAACAATAAAGTCTGCCTGTTTGCACGTCCATGGTATCAACAAATCTAAGTCCATGACGAGAAATTAGTTTCCAGAATAATCCAACATTAAACAGGCAGAATACAAATGCAAGTTTCTTAGAATGTAAGTGAAATACAGCTAGAACCTTTTCTTGGGCGTACATAAGCAAGGCTAACAGCTACTGTAAGAAGCATCAAATCCTTGCGACATTTGAATTTGATCACACATTAATCCACTAGTTACTGATAATAATCGATATGGAACAATGGACTTTTCTGATAACATGCCCCATTTAAAATTTAAACCTTTAATGACTAGTTTACCCTTGAATTGATTACCAAAGAAACATTCCATTGTAAGTTCCTGAGATATTGTTCACACGTTTGCCCACAAATGATAAAAATAATAGACAGAATTTCCTGGGAATATTCCCTGGTGATAAACGTGCAATCTTTTAATGACTAGTTCACCCTTGAGAGCATGTCCTTTTACATGCTGAGCTGCAAGAAGCAAACCTTGCTTCGAATAAATAACCATTAAAATCCTGGAGCTTCTTGCCTATTTTCACTTTTAGAGCTCAAGAGTTCAGAGTAATAGTTCACTAACTGGGTCTAGGGAGAGTTGAGTGTGTCAGCAGCCTCAGCCGCCCACATGCTAAATTATCCAGCCACCAAGTTTGAAAATGGAAAATAAAACAAAATGGTGGGGCCCACTGCTACAGTAAAATATTAATATTTTATTGCGAATACTATTTTTCACAATCCTATAAATAGGCTCCAAATCCTTAGAAAAACTCATCCCAGAAACAACTTCTTATATAGAAGAGTGAGAGAGAAAAAAAAAATAGAGAGAGTTTCTCCTTGTAAAGAGAGAGTGTTTGTAACTCCAGAGATTTTCTCCTCATAGTGAATTCTTCTATCCTTGCCCGTGGACGTAGGCAATCAAGTGCCGAACCACGTAAATCTGTGTGTCCAACATTTTATCTCTACTTTTGCTCTACTGTTGCTGCGACCCTGCTCTATTGGGCCTCAGGTTTGTCCCAACAAGTGGTATCAGAGCCAACTTAGGGTACTTGTATATATCTACTTATCGTATGCTCTGTGGCTGCCATCAAAGATGGATCCTCCACATCAGAAAATAAGTTAGGTTATCATTTACCCTTTGAAGGTAACGGATACTATTCACGAGTACGGTACTGTTCATAAACACGGTACTATTCACAAGTACGGTACTATTCACGGATACGATTACTGTTCATAAATACAGTTACTATTTACGTGAAATAGTAAGAAGTTACTGTTCGTGGTAGAAGCAATGGCGGCAAGTTCAAGATCGAGAAATTTGACGGGAGTAATTTCTTTCTGTGAAAGTTGAAGATAAAGGCTATCTTAAGAAAAGATAATTCTCTAACGGCCATCGGTGCAAGGCCGGACGACATCACAGACGATAAGAAGTGGAACGAGATGGATGAAAATGCTATTGTAAATCTCCATCTGGCATTAGCAGACGGGGTGCTGTCAAGCATAGAGGAGAAGAAGACAGCAAAGGAGATCTGTGATACTCTAACAAAGCTATATGAGGCGAAATCCATGCACAACAAAATCTTCGTAAAAAGGAGACTTTACACTCTGAGAATGACGGAATCTACATCGATGACCGACCACATCAACACCCTAAACACACTGTTCTCCCAACTCACAACGTTGGGGTATACAATTGGTGCGAATGAACGTGCGGAACTTCTACTTCAGAGTCTACCTGACTCATATGATCAACTCATCATCAATTTGACAAACAACGTCCTCACGGACTATCTAGTTTTTGACGATGTTGCAGCCGCTGTTTTGGAGGAAGAAAATCGGTGCAAGAACAAGGAAGACAGACAGTCAAGTTCGCAGCAAGCGGAGGCCTTCTCGGTGACGAGAGGAAGATCAACAGAACGTGGCTTCAGTGGGAGTCATGCCCATGGTAGATCGAAATCACGAAGTAAGAAGAATATCAAATGCTACAATTGTGGCAAAAGAGGGCACGTCAAATCGAAGTGTTGGCACAACAAGAAGAGTGGAGATAAAAAGTCTTCAGAGCCATCAACATCTCAAGGATGCGTTGTCAGCACATCAGACGATGATGAAATTCTATTCAGTGGAGCAACCACTGTTGATGAAGGTAGAAAGAGGTTTGCTAATGTCTGGTTTCTAGATTCAGCAGCCTCTTGGCACATGACCTCTCGGAGAGAATGGTTTCACAAATATGAACCTATCTCAGGAGGATCTATATTCATGGGGAATGATCATGCCTTAGAGATTTCTAGTATTGGCACTATCAAAATCAAAATGTTTGATGGTACAATACGCACCATTCAAGATGTGCGACATGTGAAAGGCTTGAAGAAGAATCTATTGTCTTTGGGACAATTAGATGAGCTCGGGTGCAAGACCCATATCGAAAATGGGATCATGAAGATTGTTAGAGGGGTGTTTGTGATGATAAAAGGAGAAAAGATAGCTGCAAATCTGTACATGCTCAAGGGAGAAACCATGCAGGAAGCTGATTCATGTGTGGCATCAACCAGTCGTGGAGAAGAACAAACCATGATGTGGCATCGCAAACTAGGCCACATGTCAGAACGAGGTTTGAAGATTCTCTCCGATCAGAAACTGCTTCTTGGACTTAATTCGGTAGCTCTTCCATTCTGCGAGCATAATGTTACAAGCAAGCAGCATCGACTGAAGTTCAACACATCGAGTTCTAGAAGCAAGGCTATTCTGGAAATGGTTCATTCTGATGTATGGCAAGCACCAGTTACATCCTTAGGAGGAGCAAAGTACTGTGTCATTTATTGATGATTACTCCAGGAGATGTTGGGTGTATCCTATCAAGAAGAAGGCGGATGTGTTCTCAGTCTTTAAAGCCTACAAAACGCGGGTCGAGCTTGAATCTGAGAAGAAGATCAAGAGCTTGAGGTCAGATAATGAAGGAGAATATACAGACGGTGAATTCCTAGCATTCTGCAAGCAAGAAGGCATCAAAAGACAATTCAGTACGGCTTATACTTCACAACAAAATAGAGTAGCGGAGCGGATGAACAGAACTCTATTGGAAAAAACAAGAGCTATGTTGACGACTGTAAATCTGGAAAAAGTCTTTGGGCGGAAGCAGTAAAAACCGCCTGTTATGTGGTGAATCGATCTCCATCAACTGCAATACAATTGAAGACGCCAATGGAGATGTGGACTGACAAGCCAGCTGATTATTCCAACCTCCATATATTTGGAAGTTCAGTGTACGTAATGTACAATGCCCAAGAAATTACAAAGTTGGATTCAAAATCCAGAAAATACATATTCTTGGGGTATGCTAATGGAGTAAAGGGGTATCGCCTGTGGGATCCCACTGCCCATAAGGTTATCATCAACAGAGATGTTATCTTTGTAGAAAATCAACTACAAAGTGGTGAAAAAGAAAGCAGTTCGAGAAAGGACTTAGAGACTGTAGCTGTTCAGGTAGAAGATAATCTGAATTCTTCTGAAGCAACACCGGAGCATGATGTACAAGAACCGGTCGAGTCCGAGGCTCCAGAAGTTCGAAGGTCAACTCGTGAGAGAAGACCACCGACTTGGCACTCGGAGTATATTACGGAGAGTAATATTACATACTGTCTTCTAACAGAAGATGGAGAGCCATCAACTTTTCATGAAGCTATAAATGGCACAGATGCATCTTTGTGGATGGCAGCAATGCAGGAAGAAATTGAAGCTCTCCATAAGAACAAGACTTGGAAACTTGTGTCACTACCACAAGGAAGAAAGACCATTGGAAATAAATGGGTCTACAAGATCAAGCGAAACGGCGATGATCACGTGGAGCGATATCGTGCTAGATTGGTGGTAAAAGGATATGCTCAGAAAGAAGGTATTGATTTTAATAAAATATTTTCTCCTGTAGTTCGACTAACAACAGTCCGAATAGTCCTGGCTATGAGCGCTATATTTGACTTACATCTAGAGCAGCTAGATGTGAAAACAACATTTCTTCATGGAGATCTTGAAGAAAAATTTACATGCTCCAACCAGAAGGTTTTGAAGAAAAAAAAGAACTTGGTTTGCAGATTGAACAAATCTCTGTACGGTCTAAAGCAGGCGCCGAGGTGTTGGTACAAGAGATTTGATTCATTCATCATGAGCCTTGGATACAACAGACTTAATTCAGACCCTTATGTATATTTTAAGAGGTTTGGTGAAAATAACTTTGTTATCTTATTGTTGTATGTTGACGACATGTTGGTTGCAGGTCCCAACAAAGATCGTATCCAAGAATTAAAGGCTCATTTGGCTAGGGAATTTGAAATGAAAGATTTAGGATCTGCAAACAAGATTCTAGGGATGCAAATTTACCGAGACAGAGTTAATAGGAAGATTTGGCTTTCTCAGAAGAACTATTTGAAGAAAATCTTACGGCGCTTTAACATGTAAGATTGTAAGTTAATTTCTACCCCACTTCCTGTTAATTTTAAGTTATCCTCCAGTATGAGTTCTAGCAGTGAAGAAGAGAGGATGGAGATGTCTCGATTACCGTATGCATCAGCAGTGGGAAACTTAATGTTCGCGATGATTTGTTCAAGACCAGACATTGCACAAGCAGTGGAAGTGGTTAGTCGATACATGGCGAATCCTGGTAAAGAGCATTGGAATGCTGTAAAGAGGGTTCTAAGATACATTCAATGAACCTCAAATGTTGCATTATGTTATGGGGGATCTGATTTTATTGTCAGTGGATATGTTGATTCTGATTATGCAGGTGATAGTGATAATAGCAAATCCACAACAGTTTATGTGTTTGCACTTGCTGACGGAGCTGTAAGCTGGGTTTCAAAACTGCAGTCAGTTGTGGCTACTTCAACAACAGAAGCAGAATATGTAGCAGCTACACAAGCTAGTAAAGAAGCGATGTGGTTGAAGATGGTGCTGGAGGAACTCGGCCATGAACAAAAGAAGATTGCTCTATTTTGTGACAGTCAGAGTGCTTTGCATTTGGCAAGAAATCCAACATTTCATTCAAAGGCCAAGCACATTCGAGTTCAGTACCACTTCGTTCGTAAGAAAGTAGAAGAAGGATTAGTGGATATGCAGAAAATTCACACCAAGGACAACCTAGCAGATTTTTTAACAAAAGCAGTCAATACTGACAAATTCATTTGGTGTAGATCCTCTTGTGGTCTGATGGAAACGTAAGCAACATGAAGAAGACAAGATAGAAAGAATGGTGTAAAGATATGATTGATACTCAATCAAATCTTTAAGTGGGAGATTGTCAGCAGCCTTAGCCGCCCACATGCTAAATTATCCAGCCACCAAGTTTGAAAAAGGACAATAAAACAAAATGGTGGGGCCTACTGCTACATTAAAATATTAATATTTTATTGTGCATAGTATTTTCACAATCCTATAAATAGGCTCCAAATTCTTAAGGAAAAACTCATCCCAGAAATAACTTCTTATATAGAAGAGTGAGAGAGAGAAAAGAAAATAGAGAGAGTTTCTCCTTGTAAAGAGAGAGAGTTTGTAACTCCAGAGATTTTCTCCTTATAGTGAATTCTTCTATCCTTGCCCGTGGACGTAGGCAGTCAAGTGCCGAACCACGTAAATCTGTGTGTCCAACATTTTATCTCTACTTTTGCTCTATTATTGCTGCGACCCTGCTCTATTGGGCCCCGGGTTTGTCCCAACAGAGTGCAACAAACAAACAACTGATTTGGGTTTGCAATACCATGATTGTAGAGTGCAAGGATCGTAAAAGAATATGGATCGATACAATTACAACCAACCAAAACAATCCTATCTGAGAGTTTAGAGGAAAAGCTAACTAACTGGATGTAAGGAGATTTATGTATGAGGAACAAACAGCATGATTTTATTAGTTCACAGTTACAAAGGTTCATTGTAGGGGTAGGTTCTGATCACCTTTTCCTGATTTCATCTCTGTGCCATATGAACTGTCTTGAAGTATATCATGATCAATTTTAATTATTATTCAGTTTACTGATCTCATATGCAACTACCAGTAGAAAATAATTTTTTGGGGTTAAATTATGGTTACGAAAAGGTTGCTCATCAATGAAAATTCTTGTATATTATTTAATCTCCTATGTTATTCAAATTTTGGTGTTTATCCACAACTTTACCTGTGTCTTAAAATGTTAACATACAAAATCCTTCATTGCCCGTTACTATCGTTATGTTACTACAGGAAACATGGGTGCCGGCGATCATACACAGACTAAGCAAGTACAAGGATTTGCTAAGAAGGATTTGGACAGGAAGGTATATAAATTTTTCGGTTAATCAATAAGATTTACATGCCAAAGTTCCATGCCAAACTCATGTATTACATGCAGCTGTCACCTTTAACTACAGTGGAACCTTCTTTTGAAGCCCTCAATATAAAGAAGTTTGATGGTACTAACTTGTGTTATATCCTTGCTCAACAGTTCTATTTATTTATTTATATATCCTGCATCATAGTTATTCGAGTTTCATTAATGTTAGATTTCATATTACAGTGGCATTTACTGTGGATCCTCTGTACCATCAAACATCAGCTCAATTTGATGAAGGGGGAGCCAAGGGTCTTTTGTTAAACAACTTTGGAGTTTATGGTTGTTGTTGTGTGCTGTTTGATTTATTCGAGTTACCAGAGAAGACCATTTTATCTGAACCGCAGTATCATCACGCTAATATAATAGACCTTTCATTTGCTAAGGGTACAACTACAATATCTTATTTAACGAAACAATTTTGCTATCCCATGTGTTAAATTCAAGGTAGTTTCTTTCTTGCTCTCTCTCCTTACATTCTAATTCTTCTTTGCAGAAAACATTGAACAGATGATAGTACACATGCATGCAAAAAGTGATATTTCTCCCACTTTAAGGGATATTTTGAGTCAGTTTGGCGAAAACAATTGTAGGTCATCAGATGTACTTCCTGCAGCACAACAGCCACTGGTTCAAGAAATAAATAACTGTGACCATTCTGAAGCAGGAAGTGATGCATTTGACGATTTTGAGTGGTGGAATTTTGGTCGCGATGAGCATGCAAGATTAGGTGTCAATGATCCTACTGACGGCTTAAGTACTTCAGATGCAAAATTTAGTAGGCATTCAGATGTATGTTTCATGCACCCTACATCATATATTTGATTTTATCTAACGAAACTTATTGTGATGTAGGAGAATGGTGAATGTGTAATTGGGAATCCTTTAATAGATCAGAAACTTGAAAAAAATTCTGATTTGCTTTGTCTAGGCTTGGGATTCATTTCAAAATCAAATGCTTGGGCTGGTCCTGATCATTGGAAGTATCAGAAGGCCAAAGGTATGACTAGAAACAAACTCTTCACTCTATTGCCTTTTTATTTGTGCGAGTACTTAGTTGTGTGTTGCTGTAGGTTTAGAACAAATGCCATGCTCAGATAATGAAAATGAATCAGAACTAGCAAGTAAGGAGCCAAAGATAAAAAAGGGAGTGCCTGATCTTGATTTCACAAAATCTCTGGACATGCAGATGCCTAACATTTTTGCATTCCCCAAAAGTCCAAAATCGCTGATCTTACCGGCAAACAGGTCACCCTGCATTACTAAACTTCCAGAAGATTGCCACTATAGACCAGAAAATCTTGTCAAGCTGTTTCTTCTTCCCGATTTTATGGTAAACTAAGTGCCCAAAATAGTTTTTTAGCATATCTTTTTATTGCTGTATGGCAACTTGTGTCTGACTTTCTTTCTTGTAGCGTCTTGGGAAAAAAGCAAGAAGAATATCCGGCAAGTTGTTCTACCTAATTTCTATTACAAAATCTCAAAATACGCAAGTTTTTTATGTCAAGTTTGCATTGCTTTTTCATATTGTAGATATAATTTATTTATGCTTTTGTGCAGTTGATATTTATACTTTAATGATGCATCTATCAGTTGTGGTGGTTTCCTGTTGTTTTGGGGGACGATATATTTAGTATCTAATTTTTTATGTTATCAGTGATGATCACTTCAAAAGGAATCCCTGGAAAAGATTAATCTTATGCTGTGAGATGAGATCTTCTCCATTGACCTAATTATGGCAAAAAACATATGTTTTCTCTGCTTCCTTTTTTTCTTCATTTGTTCTTGCTCAATATTGTCCACAAACCTCCTCAAACAATTACAGTAGTAAATTGAAATGCAATCGACCGTTGAAGTAAATGAAAATTTAAAGGCCAGCTTTTGAACTTAAAATCTATAACAAACATTAGTTTTGTCTAAGTACTTTAAACGAGAATCCACATATGAAATTTTATTTGATTCCCTTTTCATGATCTTATGATCAACCTTTTGCTTGAGAAAAGTAGACGATAGATGTTTATTAAGGGGAAAGAAGGAAAATTTTGAAACTTAAGTTGTCTTCTGACTTTCTTTTGAATTGTGGCAAATCATCTATGATTTTCCTTTCACCTGAATTGCTTGAAGTAAACAATTTGTATAATGTTTCATATTTTACAGATGAATCAATGCAATATGACAACTTTATTCCATTTGCTTCATGTGATGATGAAAATACGAGGAATGACAACTCTTATTATCCAGCATATAGTAGCGATAGGGAAGATCTGGAAAATCTTGTTCACCCGCCACGTCAGGTTTGAACCTCGCTTGAACACTAACTTATTTTAATAAAATTGGCCCATCAACATTTTTTATTCTATGTCTGGAAAGCATGCCATCTGCCTACATGTACAATTTGATTATTCAGGTTAAGATTGTTTGGTGGAAATCCTTTTATATGACGTAGCTATGGCACCTAACATCAGTGAAATGTATGATTGTGGCTTTTATATTTTGTTGGGCAGATAAAAATTGTTGCATTCATGGAAACCAAGAGGACTTGTAGCCAGATTATTTATGCGAATATTTTCATACAAGGAAGTAGAACTATGTTTGTAGCTTGCATAAGATATTGTTGAAATTCCAGGATCATCTATGCAAACATTTTCATACAAGGAATTAGACCAGTAACTTTAGCTCGCACCATATGTTATTTAAAGTTCAAGTATTTTTTTTTCTCTTCACATGCATAAACTTCTTTATGAAATAGAGTGAGCATTTCACTTCATAGCTGACATAATGGAAAAGGTTAGACGACAGCTATTGGTTTGTTTCCTTAGGGGTAATCAGTCATCCCCCTCAAGTGTTACTGTGTATATGTGGGTAATCAGTCATCCCCCTCAAGTGTTACTGTGTATATGTGGATTCCGATATGCATTGTAAATGTTAATAGCATTTGTAAGTGTAGTGTAAATGTGGATTCCAAAAACATATCAAACATGATATTTTTTCCTTTTGAACAGTATAACAAGTAATGATATAACAACTTGTAGGACACATTGCTCATACTTAGGATTATTGGCATTGTTCAGAAATTCTAGATACTTTTTGCCACCTTTTTTTTTCCTCTGCTGATTTTTCTTCGTGTGTAAGAGGTTCCAGATAATTCCCTACTGACAGATGAAGAGAACCATAATACTGATGCCCTTTTGTATTTGGAAATTTTAGGTAAACAAAGTTGACAAACAGTACGACAAGGTACCGAAACAAGTTGATGTTCATGTCCTAAAAGATGTGCTTTGGAGCAACATACAGGAATCAATTCAGATGTCTGATGTGGTTAGTCTAGTCATTTTCTCTTCTACTTTGCATTCAAATAGGATATTGTGTTATTTCCCTTCTATTTAATGTTGTGTGCTAAATAACTCTTCGTTTTGAATTTTTCTAACCACTATACATGGTAGTAACACTCAACTCTTAGGTTGTGTAAAATAGCCGATCTGGGTTGATCTTAAGGAGGTTTATATCCAGATGAACTCCACTAGATTTCTAGTTTCAATACCTGCAATGTTCTCCTGTTTTTCTTTTCCGTTTTTGGATATTAAATTCAATACATGCTTCCTTTATCTCTGTTCCGTTTTTTCATGCAATAATAGTGGATACTGATGGGTTGCGCTGTTCTTGTAACAGGGAATCGAGGTGACTGTTTCCTTCAAGCAAGTTTTGCATCAATTTTCAAGTGATTCTTGCCCCATAACTTCTTTACCCAGGGACATCTCGCCACATTTGTTCTTCATTTGTCTCTTACACCTGGCCAACGAGCACCACTTGAGCCTCCACGAGCATCCAACACTGGACGAACTCGACATTCACATCCCCTCTTCAGTTATCGTAGAGTAAGAGCAACATTTCAATCACTTGCAATTATTTTTGGCAGCTTCTGTTCATTTTTATATGTTGATATCTGCTTCTTATAAACCTGTTGTTTTTGCTTTTATATAATCCAATAGTAATTTGTAGTTGCCACTACATTTTTTGTTCCAATTCACAGTTCCAATTAACGTATCTATAGGAGAAGCTGTAGCCAAGGCCTGAGCTTAAACACTTCAAATGTGCATATAAATTGTATAGATTGAATACAACCTGTGAGAACTACTACCCAAACACTTGATTTTATATGCGATGTGAAGAAACTCAAAATGAAAAATAGGAAAAGAAAGAAATATGTGTAGAAAGTGTCATCTTGCTCTAAATATTTATACACCGACAATGATCACCGCAACATAGATCATGCAATTGTCAAATAAATTAGTTCATGCTTGACATACCATGTTGTCACTATTTACAAGTTACAAAACAGATAATATAGATATAAACTCATCAAAATCTTACCAAAACAAATTACTATACACAGCCCATATTGAGCAATACTATGACAAAGTTGTAGGTCATTAGTTTTCATTTCTCTTAGGGTACATCCGTGGTCCAAATATAGTGGAACCAATTCTAACATTTGTGCTCCCCATTTCAATCTGCAGCGAACAAATTCAATCAAACACAAGACTTCAGTCAGGATCAAGCTTTTAGATTAATAAGGCTATAGTATTTCTTACTGCTTGCTCAAAATCCCCAGACATGCCCATTGATAGTTCACACGATTCCTCTGGAATCCCTAGAGCCTTGCACACATTGGTTCTACAATTTGATAATGCCTGCACTTCAAGAATATGTGATTAATATTAGTTTATATGAGTGCCTAGAGTATAGCTAAAATAGCTTAATGTTCAAGAAACATAACCTTGAAATTTTCTGGGGTTGATGAGTAGTCTTTCATCCCGATTGTCATCAGACCAGAGAAAACAAGGTTCGGACATCCTAGTTTAACATGCTTAGCCAGTTCTACACAATCTGAGGGATCTACACCAGATTTTGCTGCAAAGATGAAGATCATTCAAAGATCAGTTGGAACACGTGCTAGTGATTATAGCAAAAAAACCATGTATTAAACCTTTGCTTCCATTTATCTACTGATGCAAAACAAATACTCACACTCTTCTCCACTTGTATTTACTTGGACTAAAACTTTAAGAGCTTTCCTCCCCATGGTAGCAACCGCACGATTAAGATGATTAGCTAGCTGAAAGGGTTGAATTACTAGAGTACATTATTTTAGTGAAAATGAATATGCTGTGATTGTGTGGTTTCTGCCAAAATTTAGGCAACTTCTTAACAAATTTAACTGCTCAACTTTGAACACAATAAAAAATTCAAGTCATAAGTTTTGTTGAATTCAAACGGAATAGGAGTATGGAACTGATGTCAAGGACAAAATTTAGGGGGTTAAGAAACCAAAAGGCTTCAGAGGGAACAGAGAAGGCCTAAAACTGTTTTTTAATGTAATTTTAGGACGTAGAAATGAGCAAATCAGTTAGAAATGAACTACCATATAGTTTTTAGTATAGTAGGTCGCTAGTAGCTAGATTTCCAACTATTGAGTGCATGCAGCAAGCAAATCATACCTCTGTGGAGAAAGCAAGCATAAAGTAATTTTTTTTTTTGGAAAATAACATGTTAGTTATCTGCCATAACAAAAACTGATTGCTGGCAGTTCTTTAATACCCAATAAATCAACATTTTTTCTACTTAAAGCAATAAAGATATCCCTAAAAATTTTGTACTACCTGAATGAGCTGCTGTGTTGCTGAGAGCATTCTTCAGGAAGTACGGAACACTTTTTCTTCATGATTGCTTACTCACCATCTTATGATGTATTCCATAGGCATCAAAGTTGTTATCCATCCACTTGCATTATGTATGCAATAGTAGTGATTGGGTTTTCTAATATTTAAAAATGAAACAAAATAACTTGCTTTTTTTGAAAAAGATGCACTTCTAGAGGTGTAGTACTCTGCTGAAAGCAACCCATGTAATAACTTACATTTCGTAATAAAGTACTGATAAATGCTCATTCAAATTCCCCCTGCGCATCCCCCCCCCCCCTCTCTCATGATTGCTTACTCACCATCTTATGATATATTATATAGGCATCAAAGTTGTTATCCATCCACTTGCATTATGTATGCAATAGTAGTGATTGGGTTTTCTAATATTTAAAAATGAAATAAAATAACTTGTTTTTTTAAAAAAAAGATGCACTTCTAGAGGTGTAGTACTCTGCAGAAAGCAACCCATGTAATAACTTACATTTCGTAATAAAGTACTGCTAAATTCTCGTTCAAATTCCCCC
>BQKN01000935.1:0-49628 GCA_022839385.1 Asparagus kiusianus | reverse complement strand
ATGATGGCCAACTCATTATCCAATAGGAGGGGGACACCTCACTTGTCCCCTCTATTGGTCCCATATTTTGGGTCCTTAAAGAATTTTTCATGACATAAATATTTCCGAATTCATGCAAAATGTTAAAGATAAATTATACGAATTACATTCTGTTTATGAAAAGTCTTCGGGGAGTAAACACGAGGCCTCAATTTCACGGCCTCCATCGCTTAAAACCCAAAGTGCAGGGTTGAAATGTTTACCGAGCAGTAGAAGATAAAAAGGAGAAGCAAGAAAAGCAAGGTACAGATAAAAAGGAGAAGCAATCTCATCTCGAATGTAAGAGGAATGAAGACATACACCACTCAAAAAGATTAGGGGCCTTTTGGCACATAGATTCAAAAATTATTCCATATTTGCAAATTTACCCCTCAAATCTTAGTATTTGTAAAATGCCCCCCATTTGCTTTGCGGTCTGTCTGGGCCTTAATGATGCTTGCAACCCTGAGAGGCACAGAACATAGTTTCATGAACAAACAAGAGTTTCATATCAATAAAATTAAGGTATTTCAACTTCAAAATTCAAAATCATCGGAGATTACATATCCTCGAATAATTTACCTCTCCCTAATGCTGTGTACATCTTTCAAAAGTCCTGCTGTTTGCTGCACCTTAGTGTTCATCTGTTTCTGTTCACCGTCAAGTATCAAGGTTGAGACCCTTAAAAACATATCGAGCTCTGATTCCACCTGCTGAAGTTTGCCGTCTACGTATTGAAGAAATTCCTCATAAGAGGATGCTCCACTCAAATTTCTCATCAAATCTTCGGAGTCTGAAGCGTCCTCAAGATCGTTGAGCAGGTTTTCTTCACTCTTCTCAGATTCTTGCTCGTCATTTTCCCCTATGGCTTCTTTCGGATCTTCATCGCTGTCTACCTTTGGGTTCACGAATCGAATTTGATGACCTGACTCTTCTTCGGAAAATCCAGAGTAAATGGCAACATTTCCAATTAGTTGCGCTTCCTTTATAGAAATTGCCTGAAACCATGTATACATTTGTCATAATCTTAAAACATTAAATTATGATAAAAGCCTCTACCAAAGCAACAGATTAAGGTTAAATTCAGAAAACCAAAAGCCTCTACCGAAGCAACAGATTCAGGTTAAATTCAGAAAACCCCCCTTGCACTTTGGGGGTGTTTGGAGATAAACCCAAACTTTGGAGTGTCCGCAAAGTACGCAACAAAAGAACCCGAACTTTGGAGAAAACCCCCCTTGAACTTTGGAGGGAGGGGAAAGGAACCCAAGCTTTGGAGTGTCCCGTGAAGTACGCAACAAAAGAGGCAACTTGTTGAGAGGATATATGTAGGATAAAGAGTATGACCTCATTTATCTTGACCGCGAGCTTATCAAGCACATCGATGCGGTTCTTTGATTTCTCCAAGGCTTGCATCAACTTCTTCTTTTCTACAAGTAACCCCCTAGCCTCAGTTTCCTTACCAACCAACACGCTATTAGCCGCCCTCTTCCGTAGATTCTCAGCTGCCTCGGACAACCGCATCAGCCTCGTTCTCGCGTTGTTTGCTGGAACAACAACCAAACAACAATATATTAACAACGGTTCATTGAGACAAATCATCAAACAGATGGCAGGCGTGCACGCATAACACTGTACAACAACAAAGCCCACGCATCATTATCATCCAAACCTACGCTCATGATAATTTCAAGCCTGACCCGGTTCGCCATTTCAATCAAAATTTTCCAATTAATTCGCCAGGAATATTCGAAGAAAAAACCTCTGGAGCGAGTCGTCTCGGCTTCGGCGTAGAGTCGGTCGAGTTGGGCTCTCAGCGTCTCGGTGTCGACCCGCTGATTGCCGAAGCTGGCATCGTTGACGGCAGCGCAACGAGCTGTTGCTGGTTTTGGTTGTTTGAGCGAAGTCCTCTTCCTCCTGTTGCTCGTCGAAGTTGGAGGAACGAGCTTTAGTGGCAGTAGTTGTACCATTACCCTTGAGCAGCTCGAGTTCATGATTTCGCGCTCTAAATCTCATGCAAATTATTCACGTCTATGATGGGTTTTGATCACATGGTATTCATAGTATAATTAATGGGTGTTGCTACGGGGACCCAAATAGGTGACATATGGCATGAGACAAGTGATGTGTCACCATCCGGTTGCATGATGCACTATTCATGAATAGTACATCATGCTAATAGTGCATCATACAATCGGATGGTGACACCTCATCTGTCTCATACCTTGGGTCCCTATTTGGATCTTTGAGGCATTAATGATAATTAATTAGTGTTATTCTTATCATAAAAAATAATGATAAAACAAGATATTAACAATTATATTGATTTTACGTGGATAACCGACCGGGCTAATCCAAACGATTGGGTGGTCCCGATATGACTACTGTGAGTCTGCGGTATTGGGTTCAATTTCAGACTAGATTATAATAAAAATAAAATTATGCGGATACCTCATATTTCTTATTTAACGACCAAGAGGGTTATTCCTTAAATTATGACTATGTGATACTGATTTGTCCTGGGTATGATTATCATCTTGCTTCTCATAAACATTGTTCATTGTCTTTATTTAAAGTAAATAATAATAATCATTGGTTAAATAATAAATAATTTTGATTGAAGTAGTATATTGGTAACCAGAAGTATCGGGGTTTAGTAATGAGATTATCATATGTATCATCTGAGTTAGCGGGAAATTGGAAAATTGAAGATTGGATTCGGAGTTTTGGACGCATCCAGATCCGAAAACTTGGTTAATCGAGAGTGTATATGGCGCCCTTCGCTTTGTTTTTTCCTTCTTTATTTATTAAACTTCTACTTTCGGTGTAACCATTTTGATTAATGAGAAAGGTACAGAATCCTATACAGAGCTTTCAAAGGGATAATATAATTGGATATGTTCTCTCTAGAAAAGTATTTTGTTTGCATTTCTTATGTCATAGTTCTAATTTTACCCATATCATGTTATAGTTGATTAGAGTTATAATTTGATATTATTTTTCATTCATATTAATTTCTGATTGGCCGGAGTTTACAATTTGATCCTCCACTGCCGGCATGGATCGCATATGTCCACATAATACAAGGGGCATGCAATATTTTGCCTTATACTTTTATTCTTGCACGTACATTGGATTATTCAGACCCCCAAAAAAAAAATTCACAAAGAAGTTGCTAATCTTGAGATTCAAAAACCTATTGGATAACTAACTGTCAGTTTAACATGGTATGCAGTCTTAAAAATAACGAAGAATTAACAAAACATCTTCGCTCCATCCTCTATTTTATGGCTTTATTTTCAGTTTAGGGGCTGTTTGTTTGTCTAAAAAAAATGGGAAATCAAAGAAATATAAAACTATTTCTAAGAAATAGAGGTTTTTGAATTGTTTGGTTGGCTAAAAAAAAAGGAAATCAAAGAAATGGAGATGAGATGAGATGAGTTGTCACATTATTATTGGATGATGTGAGTGATTTTTAGGGAAAACTAGTTTTGATGTTGTTTGGTTGGCGAAAAAAATAAGGAAATGAATTATAAGAAACATATTTCTGTAGTTTTCTTGTTTTCTTTTGTTTGGTTCATTCTTAAAAATAAGAAATGAAATGAGATGAGATGAGTTGTCATTGTATTATTGGGTGATGTGAGGAAAGATTAAGAAATGTGTTTTCATAACTTTTTGGGATGAAATGGAAGAAATGAAATGTTAATGAGATGAGGTGAATTGTTATATTATTTTATTCGATGATGTGAGTGATTTGAAATGATGAAAAGAGATGAGTTGAGTGATGTTTGGATGAAAATAATATTTTATTAGATGTGATGGATGAGTTGTTAGATGAAAATAATATTTTATTAGATGTGGTGGATGAGTGGTTAGATAAAAATAATATTTTATTAGATGATGTGGATGAGTTGTTGAATGAAAATAATATTTTATTGGATGTTGTGGGTGAGTTTTAGGGATGGAAATGGAAGAAATGGGTTATTTTGAGATTTCTTGGTTTTCCATTTCCATTTCTTGGTTTTTAGGAAATAACCGAACAACCCCTTAACGAAGTACCTAGTCTTGAAGATATCTCACTCTCTGAATTCTATGAATCAGACGTGGACTTCCGAAGTAAAGGTTCTACCAAAACACCCGATAGAATCCAGTAATCTATGTTGATTGATGGCATCACGTGGGGGGTCATAAGAGAGAAAGATCCAGCGGATCTTTTGAAGGGCCACTTTCTCAAGTATGCTTGGATAGCGTGTGGCTGGGTTTCATCACGAGTGGAGGCTAATTGCATTGGAATCCGCATGAAGAGATGAGCAAACCGCGTGAGAGCCTATTGCCCAATGGATATTTGATTAGGTTTTGATTGATGCGTGAAGAGATAAGATTGTATCTCTTTTCCGCTGGACTAAGAGGCCCACCCGGCAGAAGCTTATAAATACCCGTTGGTTCTTCCTAGGGTTCGGTGTGCAAAAGCAGAGGGGAAGATTTGAGCAGCGTTTTTTTCTTTGGCGGCTTCAGTGCAGGGCTTTGAAAAGCAGCGTGCAGAAGGGGTTCGCGCAGGAGCAAAGGACGGCTGGTAAAGGTGCAGTACTAAAAGCAAAGAGCAGTTGCAAAGAGAGAGAAAAATCAGCGGCTTTCTTTGGTTTCGTGCAATAGGCTTTTGTGCTTTTGAGAGAGATATTTGTGTGAGGGTTTAGATTGAGTGATTGTAAATCCTAGTTGTATTATCTCCCTCTAATAGTAGATCTCCCCCTCCTTGCCCCGTGGACGTAGGCAGTTTGCCGAACCACGTAAAATTGGTTGTTTGAGTTTGTGGTCATTGTAATAGATTTAGGGTCCCTCGACGCGCAGTCCTAGAGCTGACGAGAGGAAGAGCAAATATCCCACTTTGATGGGATATTAGGCTTCAGATTCTTGTTCATTCTGAGAAACAAGAATTCTTATCGATCTTTCTCTCTTATTGTGCACCAGAAACTCTGCCGAAATTTCCGCTAGGCACAACAATCTATACCATTCACTGATGGTTGGAGGGTTAATTCGGAGATTTTAATTAGTCTGCTCACGGTGCAAACCAGAACACTCTCGTAAAGGGGGTTTGTTCTGATAAGATTCGTGCTCTAGATTCCCTCGAGAAGCCGTGCAGTCTAGGTTCTCCGGGGCAGAAACGAACTGAAGTTGGCGCTTTTTTTCTCAATTGACACACAGCACTAGCAGCTGTTAAAGACTGTTGGATTATTTCCATGACAACGCAAAATAGATACAGTTCAATGACAACGCAAAATGGACGTCTTCATTGTAGTCACAACATGTAGATGTAGGCTTCCTATGATTGCAAGATTTGCAAATAACCCCCCTTAGCCTAACACCATCGGTACTTATCACCCCTCAGCTCGTTTGAGCGCTTATTATCACTGCTCAACTCATGATAGGGGATAAGGGATTATCACTACATTTTTCTGCGCATCGGGTAGCTATTTTATATTTTAAAATTTCTATGCTAAATTGACATTTCTTTTTTACATTTCCACTCCTACGTTTGGAATAAATAGGCTTTTGTCTCTGTACCTTCAAAAGTTTGAAACTTCGCTTCTCTGCCCCGTGAAAACTATCACTTAATGCCTATGCTTTAAATAATAAAAAAAGAGTAAATTGCATCTACAATCTGTCTCTAGCGTCCAAAAATCCTGGTTATAACACTAGCTCCTTTAACTAACTTTATAAAAAATGTGGTTATCAGGTAGAACATGATAAGGGATGTTGGACTTCTCGGTGACGATTTTAATCGACCCTTATCAAACTGTAATCATTCAGCATCGCTTAGCTTACTGACTATGCTCCAAGCCTCCAAAATAACTGATACCGAGTAATTTGTTTTTCATCTTAATTTTTCTATAAGAACGGCCCACCACTACTTTCCAATGAAACTCGCAAAAGGCCTGAAGCTTGACTTGTTTACATGTGATGTTCTAATTATGTTCTGTCAACAAAGATAAAACCTAGGTAAGAGCAAGAAGAATGCGATAAAGACCATCACTCATTGTCAACTGTCATTTCCTATCAAGTGTCACTGACATCAACAGAGACAATAGAACAATCTGCTTCTTAGAGCGACGCATATGGAATCAATAACAAGGGTATCACTACAATGTAACCCTTGCAAATAATTTCTGTAGATACAAGCATCAAAAGAGGCAGGACAAAGAATCACAGGCTATAGACAACATTCTGACCTCTAACTGGAAACGAGAAGAGGATACATCAGGGCACCATTGCTTATGGCAGTGACTATTAAGGGTTCTTGGGCACGACGGTTGCTGATCGTGTTGGGACTTGGTTTTATTCTATTCTCTCGGCTAGGATTTTAATCAATAGTTTTGAGTCCCTTGAATCATATTCGACTTTACAAAAGAAGCAAACACATTGATGCTGCTGCTTTACCTATAGTGTATTTGACTTCATACACAGATTATAAGCTCAGGCTGTGCCTATACATAATACCTTTGCTAAATCGTCAAACATTGAACATGATAGTCCCTAAATTCAATCGTTATCAAGCATGTTGTAATGACCTTTAGTTGCGACTAGCATTCCTACCAAAGCACTTGGGGTCTCAACAGTACCTTGTCAAGGAGATTGTTCCTTTTTTGGGGGGCTAGTGTGTTGTCAAGGAGATTGTTCCTTTTTTGGGGGGCTAGTGTGTTGTCAAGGAGATTGTTGCTTAGATATAATTTTTATGTGTGTACTACAGCTCAAATAGACAAACCACCAAAAATGGAGCATCAAAAAATATTTGTAATAACAAGGACCAGACATACAGGAACTACCACCATCAGCACAGAAAGCATGCACTTGTGACATAACATAGATAAACAACAAGAAAAAGAGCAAGCCTGAAATCAGTGGCATCAATGGCAGATCCAGGATTTCTGAAAAGTGGTGTCACCATATAATTAATAGTTAAAAAAAACTAACCCTGAAAGTTTTTCATGTTCTGGAAAAAATACATAATTGTGTCATTAGTAGCACTATCAAACAACATAATTCTATTTTAACAACTTCAACCCATACATAGGGTATATAAGTAAACAATTGGATTAGATTAGATTTATCAGACGAGTCCACAAAATACACAACCTAAATACCGAATACATAAGCAAACACTAAGAAGATTTAGGTGGTTCAGCACTATAGCCTACGTCAACAGGTGAGGAGGAGAGGAGAGTTTTACTATAACAAAATCACCATACATAGACAAAGGATAGGGCTTACAATAATGGTGACGCCTAATCCTCTAGACTATTCTCTCGCTTAATAAACCAAAAGATAAAAACTCTTTTTAACTTGTACCTAGGGAAAGTAATGTATCTCAAGTGTCACACAAATTCTCTTCATCTATTGCTGCATGTTGAATATGCAGCAAATCAATTGCATCTAATTTGGGCCTCATTTAATTGTATGGGCCTGTATGGAAATCAAGGGACTAAACAATAGAACCGAAGGGAAGTGGTGTCATGTGACACCACTCCCTTATGGGTAGATCCACCTTGTTGCTACACTACTGAGTGCAGAGCGGCATTCGACTACTTAGGCCTGCTAAAGAAACTAAGAAAGTTAAGATTGCTTTCTCCAAGAAGCAACAAATAAAGAATTGTTTCAAGTTCCTCCGGATGCTGCTTTTGAAAGTAGTAAATAGGAAAAAGAACATAAGGTAAGGTAGTTTGATTTCTACACCATTAATCAATTACAATATGCACCATGACTAGTAATTAAGTAGACTGTTTGGTAACATTCATGGATAATACAATCCAAATGCTTGTGAAAACCTCTTTAACAGCTTGGTATAGAGTTTCAATAAGACAATAAAGCATTTGTATCTGTAATGGGTAAAACCCACAATCGACACTCCACTGTAGGGGGGAAAAGATGCATTTACAGATTTAAAACAGACTATGCTACACATTCTAATAGATGTGGCATACCAAAAATGCAAAACTAACATATAACAACATTCAAAATGGTAATACATCAAGATGAAGATCTCATAGTTCATAAGCATTTGACAATCAGATTTCAGTTCCCATAATAGGGTCCATATTCATAGATATGTTTTATTGTAGAAATTTAACAGCAACAATTAACAAAGCATAAACTGTCTTCTGAGTAACTATTGTCACTTGGCAAACTAAACCTTTGCCGCACACAAGACGAGATAAATATCTCACAACATAAATCACATACATTTGCTTCAAACTAAAAGCTTCTAACTAGCTGATACACTCATCATATAAAATCTATCAGTACCAAAAATTCTATCAAATTCAAGTCTGAGCTTCTTTACCTTAGCTTCCCGTGGCGAAGATAGAACATGGTCAAGACAACAGCAATAGTTGCAGTGGATGAAGCTGCAGCAGCCGCCATGACCCACGAAACCTTGGAAGCACTTGCAGCAGTCAGAGCTCCCATTTCCCTACTCCTCTCATCACTTGTATCTTTCTCCTTCAACAAAAGCTCATCAATCCTTTCTTTGAGCTCTGAGTTCTTCTCCTTCAATTCCTTCACAGTTTTCTCCAAGTCCTGCTCTCTCCTAGTCTTTTCGCTCACCAAATTCCCCTCGAGCTCAAATTTTCTATCCTTCATCACTTCAATAACTTTCTCAAGCTCCTCCTCCCTCGAAACCCTAATCTTCACCTCCTCCTCCATGGCCTCTCGACCTTTGTTCACCATTTCATCGATCCTCTTCTCCAACTCTAAACTCCTCTCCTTCAGCTCCTCCTCTTTTATGGCCTTCCTCTCCTCAGAAACCCTAAGCTCCTCCTTCAAAACCCTAATCTCCCCGTCCTTCTTCCCTCTCTCCACCTCAAGATTTGCAACCTTCTCCTTCAACTTCTCGATCTCCGATCGAAGATTACTCTTCTCACTCTCCGCATCATCAACCACCGACGACGCCATAGCGAGATCCTCCTGAACCCTGACGAGCTCTCCTTCAAGATACGAAGCATGATCGGCTACGGCCTTGGATCCAGTCTCCGATTGCTCCAACTGAGCAGTCAGCTCATCGATCCGCCGCTGAAGCTCCGATTTCTCGCGGCGGAGGACGTGGATCTCTTGGTGAAGGATCTTGACGGCGGAATCGTCGCCGGAGGCGTCGGATCCGTCGGGAGTCTCGAGATCCTCGTCGGAATCTTTCTCTGGGGTTAGGGTTTCGGTGGGCTTCTCTGAAGGAAAGCCGTTGGAGTTGTGAGGGGAGTTCTTGAGATCCTCGGATTCCATTGATCGGAGTTCTTGAGCTAGGGTTAGGGTTTTGATGGAAAACGGTGAGGTTTTAGTTGAATTTTTTTTTTTTTTTAGGAGCGAAAGGAACAGATAAAAGAGGGAAAGAAATGAGGAAGGAGGCGCTTGAAAGAGGCAAGCTTGAGAATGGGAGAATAATTGGACGGCTGAGGATTTTTCGGGATATTTTCCCGCCAAGGAAGGTGATCGTGTGTAACCTAATTAAAAGGCCCATATTCCACGGCCCAATTTAAAGTAATGTTTACTTTTTGCTTGTACGTCATAAGAAAAATAAAGACATGACTTATTACACATCAGATAGCTCTTTCCGTTAATATTTAATTTAATAGTAATAAAAATAAAGGTCTAAATAATGAGCGATATCTGTAGAGCGAAATCGCATCAAAACAGGGCCCCTTCTTATTTATGTAAGGTTATGGAATTTACCCACAAGCAATATAAAAGAGTACGCACTGAGCATGGAATCGTAACCTTCCTTTTGGCCCAGCCTGGCCCATATACGGCCTTTTCCTTCCGTCTTTTACCTCTCCCATTTTCCCCCAACTTTCCCGCAAAACTAATCAAGAACTGCAGTAGTCGAAGATCGAAACCCTAACAAGTTCGTCGCTTCAGAATTCACTTGCTTCAGAATGGTACTTTCAGCCCCCTTCTCCTCTTTGAATCTCCTTCTTCAATTACGTAACTGCTAAATTTCTAGGGTTTCTTTAATTGATGTTTTTAAACTCTATTTCGGTAACTCGAGATCGAAGTTGTGGATTGAATCTCCCATAACTATTAGAATTTATTTTGATCACTGTATGTAGTTTTACTAAGCACTGAAGATGAAAACCCTAGGTCCGAAATTAGATCATCTTGCTTGCGGAAACGGCAGATGCGTAGGATCGCTGGGGCTAGTGGATAGTTAAAATTCAGTGAAAAAGGTCGAAATTGTATGTAACTAATCGATTAAGCAAGTGTAATGTTCTTTCAGTTCCTCGAATTCTTTTCAAAATCTTTTATTTGTTTATATTGGATGGTTAAAAGATCCAAAATTTTAGTTTAAACATTATATTTAGTAGATTAAAAAGATTATGGCTCTTGATAGGACTGTTTTGTAGAACAGGCGAAAGGTTTAGTCTGGTAGTGTCCGAATTGCGTCGCTAAGTGTTCTATACGCAGGTCATAACTTTTCTTGTTCTCACATCAAACTCTGTTGACAGTATAGGACGTCTCGGTTGGATATTTTTTTTGTGTCTTGATCCCTTAAGAAGTAAATTTTCTGTTCTTCCTTTGGATGCAAAACTACTGATTCCTATCGTGAGCGGGTCCTCGTGGAATGGTATCAACAGCAGGTTATGGTCACTTGAGAATCACTATGCTGACAGAATAGATAATGATGAGTGGTTTCAGTACCTATCTGAAGTCAACCTGCAAAATAATAGATTTCAAGTCTTTCAGTATGCCCCCAAGTGAACTTGACCACACCAGATTCTTGAAAATGAGGTTCAACTAGTTGAGCTGCTATATACTTCTGGTCATAGTTATTGGACATGTTTGCGGTAAGAGAGGCCTCATTTTAATGACGCATTAATATTATTCTTCGTGTTAACTTGCAGATAACACCCTTGTAGGTTTATCATTATGTTGTTCTTAGGTCATGCATGTGCCGTTGGTCAGTTTTTACATGATCTCACTTTAGTCCTAATTAGAATAAAAATCAATGTAGGAAATGTACTATATGCAATGCAGAAATAATAATCACAAGAAAAGGAGGTGCTGGTTAATGTTATTTTTTAGTGTCCATTTGATAGTAGATTTCGGATTATTTTTTAAGTAAGGGAGATTGTTTCCTGTCCCTTTTGTAGGCTGATCCAGAGCTGGAGGCCATTAGGCAAAGAAGAATGCAAGAGTTGATGGCACGACAGGGCATGGTAGGCATACTATTTAAGTATTTAATGAATTCAGATTCTAATATATTCACTGACCTCAAAATATCTTCTGGTATGAATCAGGGCAATCAACAAAATGCAGAGCAGCAGAAAGCTCAGGAAGATGCTAAAACGTACATATGTGTTGATTTTATACATATATAGTATTATGTTATAATTTCTAATCCTTGTCCAACCAGCTCCATTGCCCTCTGAAATGCGTCATCTGTTTCAGTTTTCAGTCTTCTTGATTACTGTGATATTGACTATTGAGTGTGATTCCTAGAATTAATAATGGTTATATCATATTATTTCAGGGAAGCAGAAGAGAGGAGACAGTTAATGCTCACCCAAATCTTGTCTGCTCAAGCTAGAGAAAGGCGTAAGTTACTGAACCAAAATTTAGATGTGTATTACCATAGTATTGCCTGAATTTTAGAATCGAATCACTTATCTGTGTTGAAAGATGAAATTATGTCGTATAGCACTAAGATTTCCTGTTTTATGATTTGTCTCAGCTGTTTTGCTAATGATGTTATTTGCTTTGAATTTTCATTTTCATGTAAGTTGTTATGTGTTAATGATGAACCAGACCAGGACTATGGAAACATAAACACACATGATTGCTATTATAAGAAACACTTATTAAAAAGATTAGTCCAAGATATAGTCAGCAGATGTTAGTTCTCTGTCTTTTATATCTTTGAAATCACATTGCTGGAATACTTGAACTCCTCGCTGCGTGCTCTCAACTTGGAGTTTCTAGCTGTTTAACTGGAAAGACTTATTGTCAATTTAGATGTTTACTTATGACTTATGATTTGCCCAGTCTGGGCCATATATAATCGCTCTTCTAAACTGAGAACAAATAAAAGAAAATTTTTGTACATGTTTGTCTGTTTTCATTTGAATAAATCCATAAGAGAAATACTTGTATTAGGTATTACCTCGTTCTGGCTTATAGAGTCTTGGAGTTTAGTGAGATTAGACATATGTTGGTGAGATGCCCAAACATTAGCATTAGTGAGATAATGAGAGACCGGGAATAAAGCTCTTGATTCGTTGGACTTGACACTCATAAAGTTTTTTAGTTATCATCGAGTGTTCTCCAAGATTTATTAAAGCCCTCATCCTGCCCATTTGGTCATGTTTCCTGCATTCTGCTGGTGGATTCTGAGAATTTGGGTCAAGGCATTGTCACCGTTATCCTCGTTCTGGTTTTTGTCCCTTCATTTGTTCTAATACATGTCTGATGCCTTATAATGGCGTACCAGGCGTGGTCCTTTTTATATGGTTCCTATTAATATTTGCAATGCACGCCAGACCGGAACACTTCATGCTACAAATACACCAAATGTAGTGTCATACAAATTTATATGTAACCTCTCATGCCATACAATGTTGTAGTCATATCTTATCATTGCCATGATTTACAATTCTACTCTTGGTTCTGTCGGCAGTTGCTCGAATTGCTTTGGTGAAACCAGACAAGGCAAGGGGTGTGGAGGATGTTATCCTTAGAGCAGCCCAGATGGGACAAATAGCTGAAAAGGTGCAACATATTCTGGAAAATGAATATCAATTCTTCAAGAGCTTCTGTAAATTGGAAATAAGATAAAAGAAATGGCATCTTGTTGAATTTGTAGGTATCTGAGGAGAAGCTTATATCAATCCTCGAGCAGATAAACACTCAAACAACCAAACAAACCAAAGTTACAGTAAGATTTCTTTTTATTTCTTAAACTCGTATGGTATACTTAATCCCCAATCTCAACTGATTCTGATGCATGTAATAATTTTGAACCCTCTATCACAGATTCAGAGGCGACGCAGTGTGCTGGAAGATGATGACTGAATAAACATTTCACGATGGTGATGCTCTATAACATGTGGCTATAAATGATCAAGTTATAATGATTGTATTGTTAGATTTGAACCTTAAAATGGCACGGAAAATCGTTTCCATGCTGCAAATGCCTTTCACAACTTTTTGTCTGCTAAATTATTATGATTGTCATTGAATTGTTTTTTATCGGTATTGGTATTGGTATTGGTATTGGTATTGGTGTGGAACCTCACTGTTGTGTTTGATTTCGTTTCTTTTACTCTCACTGGGTAGGAGTAGAAGACAATACGCGCTAGTGTTTCCTGCATTTGTACCTAACCTTTCCGATTTTACATACCAAACGATTCCTGCCCAGATACAAGTCTATATAAATCTAAGGCAGAACTACTTGTTGCGTGTTAATTGTGTTCCCCTTTTACCCCTTTAAATTATATAAGCATATTGTTCGTGATATTCTCGGTAAGGTATTGTAATGTAATAGGCGATGTTGTTACAAATATGTTTTTCAATGAATGACTGCATAAAAGGGCGAAATATGTACCCGTGTTGTTTAGTAGTTACAAAATTCTTGATCCAGATAATAAATACAGTGGAATTGGGGTGAATCTGTACGCGCGATATGAAGATATTGGGTATCAAATACAAGTGAGTGTTGTCGATGTAGCACATAAGTGCAGCGGTGACGACCTGAAAGAACATTTGGAAAACCTTGACCAACTGAAAGAACACAAAGCGCAAGCCGAAGAATGACACAAGCTCTGAGTATGATTATCCTCTGACGATATTCCTCAATCCTTGAAGCATTCGGAAGCAACAAACAAATTCGACTCCCTCCTATTACCTAAATCGAACACCTTCCATGGCGATCCTCCGCCAGCAAACAGACTGCCCAACTCATCAAGAATGGTAATCACTCGATTCATCACCGATGCTTTCCACCTTCATCCGCATCTCTCTGTCAAAATCCGCTCTCAAAACTCCAAACCCGACAGTAATATCTCTGCCACCCTCATCATGCTTAACAACAATCTCCTCATCGTCATATATCTCAAACCATTCAGGCTTAGCGCGAGAGCATCAACCACTAATAGATCGCGAGCCGAAGCGAACACAACAATGCTTCCCATTTCTCAAAGCTACCATCTTTCTTTGTGATTTCAGTCTCAACCCGAGCTCAAGTTTTACCCAATTGGATTCAAAACCGGCCAAGCGGAACGAAAAGACAGTCGAAGAACCCGCGATAACGGAAACTGCATAGTTGGGCGGAGGCGAGACTGCGACGGTACAATGAGAAACGACCGTATCCAAATCGATGCGAGGAAGGACGATCTTAATTCGAACCAGAGATTGGCCGGATTAAATTAAAAATATTGAAACACTAATCATCTCTATCATCGATTTCGATGGCGGGAACTGGGAGGTCCTGCCATGGCGGGTTGGGTTTGGTTTCCATTGAGAAATTTGAAGGAGATGATGGTGATGGTTCGAGCTGTACGTTGAGAAGTAGGAGAAGAAATGGCGGTTCCATTGATTTGCATGGTTTCGTATCGTGATATATATATATAAAAGCAGAATTTCCAAATATGAAAAATAAAAATAAAAATATATTTTTAATAGCGTAAAGTCTTATAGAGTTAAGGGGATAGAAATTCTTGTCCATTTAACTTTCTTTTATCCTTTAATTTTGTTTTGAGATTTGTGATACGCATGAAGGATATTATTGAGACGTGTGCATTGATTTATGTATTCTCTTTTGGATTTGAGATTAGACTTTATACACTAGTACTTAGACATCTATTAATTATAAAAATTCTATTCTATAACACACATGATAATAATTATGTATTAAAAAGAGTAAAAATGTTATAAACTTAAGTGGATAGGAGCTTCTTGTCCATCAACTTTTTTATCTATTGATTTCACTTTGAGACACATCTCAAAAATATCATTCATCTGCAATACGAATCTCAAAGTGAAATCAAAGGATTAAGCTCCTCTTTGATGGTCTCTAATATTTCTTCTCAACTCCATTCTATATCTTTTCGAAGAGGTCACTAGTTTGGGTATTACTAACTTCTCAAAATCCAACCTCTTCTATAGTGGTAAAATTGTCAATTAGGGACCTTATCTTGCTAATCTCCTTAATTACTCCTTTGCATCTCCACCATTCAAAAACTTAGGCCTTCCCCTGAAAAAAGAATCTCTTTCCAAATCTAACTGGCAGGCACTTATCGACTCTTTTCATAAAATAAAACTTTCCTTATGGAAAGGAAGCATCTTTCTTTTGGTGGCCGCTAATCCTCCTTAACTCTGTCCTCTCCTCTCTCCCCCTTTATTACATGTCCTTTTTTTAACTTTCCAAATGACTAATTAAGGCCATGGGCAATATCAGACGTAACTTCTTATTGGGGGGCTTAACAATGCAGGTGGTAAAGCTCTGGTTAAATGGGATAATGTCTAGACCCCCAAATCCTACGGGGGGCTAGGAATTAGCAACCTAGAAATCTTCAATAATTCTCTTCTGGCTAAGTGGCTTGGGAAATACCTTTCTAACAATAATCATGTAGGTCAAGTGCTATGATCTATCTACCCTACGAACCCTCATAGCACACCACCTAGAGGTAATTGTTCGATATTTTGGAAGGATGTATATTCTATTTACCAATCTTTCGCAGCTATAGGCAAGGGCATCTGGGTAATGAACTATAATCTTTTTTTTTGTTATGTTTAGTCATTTCAACCCTTTAACAAGTAATTTCGCGGAGCTTAAAATCCACGATTTTATGAGCTATAACCAATGATTATTGGACATTTTAAGTTATTACGAGTCATTAATAAATAATTTTGCAGTCTAAGTTTCACGATTTTATGAGTAATAACCCATAATTGTTTGTCATTTTTTGTCATTTCAACCAATTGGTAATAATTTTGCAGAGTCCAAACTTCATGATTTTATGAGCTATAACCCATGATTTTTAACCATTTCTAGTCATTTAGATCCACCGAAAAATAATTCTTCAGTGACCAAAATTCATGATTTCGTGAGTTGTAACCTATAATGTTTTGTTATTTTTTATCATTTCAACTTGTTTTCAAATAATTCCGCATAAGCTGAAATTCATGATGTCATGAGCTATAAGCCATGATTTTTAGCCAGATTTGTTTGTTTCGACTCATTGGTAAATCGTGAGCTGTAACCCATGATTTTTGGTTATTTTTAGTCATTTTGAACTCGTTGTTAAATAATTTTGCAGCGGTTAAATTTCAAAATGTCATGATCTATAACCCATGATTTTTTCGCCAATTTTGTTCATTTTGACCCGTTGGTAAATAATTTATGTGAAGATTAAAATTTACGATTTCATGAGTTATAACCTACGATTTTTGGCTATTTTTTGTTATTTCAACTCGTTGTCGAATAATTTCACAGTGGCTAAAGTTTAAGATTTCATGAGCTATACCTCATGATTTTTGTTATTTTTATTCATTTCTAACTGTTGCGAAATAACTTCACAAAGACTAAATTTTATGATCTCGTGAGCTATAATCCACGATTTGTAGTCATTTCTAGTCGTTTCGACACAATGGGTGATAATTTCATAGATGTCAAAATTTAGGATTTTATGGGTTATAACTAAAGATTTTTGACCATTTTTAGTCATTTTAACCCGTTAACAAACAATTTCACCGACGCCAAAATTTATGATTTCACATGCTTTAACCCACAATTTTTGGCCATTTTTAGCCATTTCAAACCGTTGACAAAAATTTCACGGAGGTTAAAGTTTACTATTTCATCAGCTATAACCCATGATTATTAATCATTTTAACCATTTCCACCTGGTCGTTTTGTAGAGGCTAAAATTCTAGATTTCATGAGCTATAACTTACAATTCTTGACCATTTTTAGTCGTTTGGACCTATTTACAAATAATTTTATGGATGTCAAAATTCACAATTTTATTAGTTAATCTTTTGGACCGATTAGCAATAATTTCATGGAAGTCAAAATTCACGATTTCATAAGCTCTAACCCATGATGTTTGGCATTCTTATTCAATTCTACCCATTTTCAAGTGTTGATGTTCGAGGATTAAACTGCAGGATTAGAGGCTAATCACAAATGACAGCGGGGTTAGGGCTACCGTCGAAGATGTTGGGATCCCTTCATCCCCTTGTGGCCAATTCCCCGATAGGAGGATCGGAGAGTCCTGCAAAACCACGATACATTAGAAGGCCAAAGTTGGGTTTTACGGTGATCCCTCCGACAATCAAGTCAGTATTTAGCTTGAGTGGAGAAGGAGAATAATAAACTGAGCAAGTTCTATGTGTGTATAAAAAATACATTATTCAGCAATAGATTGCTCTATTTAGCCAGAAATGGTTTAGCTTTATCGGTAGGCGATGAGCCTATTCATACCCAACTAAGAGGGATGTAAATGTGACTTTGGTCGAGTCCATGCAGGCAGTTGAGTCGGCAGATAATCTACATGTGTCGACTGCAGATAAGATGAGTTACCTTTTAGTTTGATGTGATGGTAACCAATGAGGCATGGTGCTGACGGAGGGCGATGACTCATGAAGACTATCATGCCTAGAGCAATGATGATGTTGACCAATGTTGATGGAATGGTGAACAAGTCAAAGCTTGAACTAAAGGAAATGCCGAAAGACTCCTGAAAGTGGTTGAAGAACTCTCTCTTGTTCTTAAAGTTCGACAAGTGCTCCTCTCTGCTTCGTGGTCCCATGCACAAGTATGATAATGGGTATTTATAGCAATTGGGAGTCGTAACCGTTGAAAAGAAGTTGAAACGCTTGGTGATCACTATCTCGGCCAAAGGAGACAGTGACACTCATTTTGTAATTGACGTCCCACTACTTGAAGTCCGTTAAACGCCATGATTTTCGTGGGTAGTGGGTGTATTTCATGAATATAACCGTCCATTAATGTTAATGAGCATTTCAAAACAACTATGGAGACACGTGGACCCCACAAAACTCAACAAAACCGTCAGAAAACACGAGAAACTGTCTCATAACTGGCGAGATAGCTCTCACTGTCTCGCATATCCGAGACAGTCTACACTGTCTCGGAAATGTGAGACAATAGAGACTATCTCACCAATTGTGAGGCAACTCCCAGTCCCTTTGAGTTTGTCGTTTTGCATGCTTTTAGCTTCCTTTTGCATTGGATGATCTCCTCCGACTTAGATGACGTTGTTCTTCATCTTCTCTCTATCTTGAGCTGTGTTTGGGACCTATAGGTAATTTTTGACGCTACAGTGACCAGCTGTCAGCGAGGGGTTCGAGGACAGACTGCCTCTTGACTCGATTCTGCAAGTGGGTTGGCAAGTACTACTTTTCTAGTCGGCCTTAAAAGTTGTCGACCAGATCTTGCAGAGCCAATAAGCAAGGTCCACTTAAAATGGTGAGCTCAAGTGAGAACTTATCCGACTCGGCCCTTCGTGGGAAGGGTAGTGCCTATGTTGCTTGAGTCGTCCTGATTGGGGTGAAGTCGATTTGATGATAAGTTGACATGTGACACATGTTGACTCATGAGGGAGGATTATTAGGTTATTTGATGATATAACATCAAGTAATTTGTTAGAGTCTAAATTCACGACTTTATGAGCTATAATCCATGATTTTTATCATTGTTTTCATTTTGACCCATTAGCAAGTATTTCTGTAGAGATCAAAATCACGATTTTATGAGTTATAACCCACGATTTTTTATCATTTTTAGTCATTTCAACCATTGGAAAAAAAATCTATTGTGGTCTAACTTCATGATTTCATGAACTATGACCCACAATCATTGGATATTTTTAGTCATTTTGAACCATTCGTAAATAATTTCACAATGGCCAAAATTCATGATTTTGTGAGTTATAATTCACGATTTTTTGTCATTTTGACTAATTACAAAATAGTTTTGTGGAGTCCAAAACTCAAAAATTCGTGAGCTATAATCAACTATTTTTTGTCATTTTTAGTCATTTTGAGCTCTTAGCAAACAATTTCATGGAGTCCAAAATTTAAGATTTCATGAGCTAGAACTCATGATATTTTTTACCATTTTTAGTAGTTTTAACCAATTGTCAAATAATTGTTAGACCCTAGAGGGGGGTGATTAGGGTCTTTTGCTAATCTAATCTGATTTTATGCCAATTAAAACTAATTAACAAATTATTCTTGTAAGATAGATATACAATATGTTATAAGCAAAAATGAGCAATATAACCAACGAGCAATATCCTAGCAATGAGATATATGGTGAATTATATGCAATGATATATAAACTAATACAAGGGTGAAATAAACAATCTATAAATGTGATAGGGCAATAGACTATGACGACAAGAATGAATAAACACTAAGCACAAATGAAACGCCAAAGCAAACTCAAACACAAGCAAATGATTACGGAGTTCGGACCTTCCGTCCTACGTCTCCGCTCCCCACTCCCGGGGAGAAATCCATTATCACAACCTGGTTTTTTACGTTCACCCGAATAACGTATACACCACACAATATCGGTTTTCAACGCTCACCGATCAACGATCACAATCTCACAATGTAACTACACTCCACACCCTCTAAGTGTTGGTCTCTCTGTGTCCTTCCTCAAGTGTTCGGATACAACCTCTACCTAGGTTCGTCAACCGACGCCACTCCTCTTGGAAGCAACCCTGTCTCTCACCACACACTCCTCTCGGTGTACAAGCGTATTACAAAGTAATCTCATAATAAAGCACAATTACAGTAATTGTTTGTTATCTAAAATGGATGAGAACATAATGAAAGCTCACACTCAATTGTTATAACTCTCACCAACCCAAATACTATGTATGAAAATACTATAATCTCAAGTGGGTGTGTGTAAACAATGAGTGAAATAAAATCTAACTCAAATAGCAAACTAGCAATAATAAGAATATGAAAATCAATAATAAAATTGCTAGAGAAAAGAGTTAGAAAAACTTCTCTATAAACACAAAGGAGAGGATGAAGAAGATTGAGAATGAATCCCTCAATTTGCAACGTAAGCTTCCTCCTTTGTAAACAAAAATCCCAAACGTAAACCAAACTAAACAATCATAAACTCTTATTAAACCTTGTTTAAAAAATTATTGGATCCTATGAAGAATGAGATCAAGGGGGTATATATAGCCACCCAAAACCTCAGCCAAAAACCCCAAAGGAAAAGACCAAAAAACCCAAGAATCAGAAATCTGATTCTGTACAATATAGCCGTTACAGTGTTATGGGTCGACTCATCACTTTTCATGAGTCGACTCATAACTAGCTGTTACAGACTAAAAAACAACTTATGGGTCGACTCATAAAATTCATGAGTCGACTCATCATGCATGGGTCGACTCAGCAGAAACAAAACACACTTTCCAGCACAGTTTGTGAGTTGACTTATGATAGGCATGAGTCGACTCAACCTGATGGGTCGACTCGTGATGTTATGAGTCGACTCGTCAGAAATAAAATGTAAACTACACAATAGTTTATGAGTCGACTCAACACTGTTCATGAGTCGATTCAAGACATGCAAATTGTCTATTTTAAACAGAAATCTGATTTTCAAACCTCTTTTAAAAATAGCAAATAAAATTAGAAAAATATAAAACTTTAGAAAATGATTGTAAACATGATAATATACATGTTACAAAAATTGGTTTTCAAAAAGGACATCCCAAATGAAAGATATCATCATTTTGCAAAATAGTCCAAAACATAAAAATGTAAACACATGAGTTTTGACATTTTAGCTTAACCATGTTTTGAAACATTACAAAATGATTTTGTAGACTTAATAAAATATATATATGATTATAGTTAAATCTAAAAACCGAGAATATAATATTTTCATAAAATTGCATATCTATGCACTATATTCTTAAACACAATAGAATATGAAACAAATGAAAAATGTAAAACTTTGTTTGTTGTTTCATATCTATGTGGCTAAACCAAAACATAGTAATAAATATGAAATATGTAATTTCATATTTGTAAACTATAAAACCAAAACTTGTGTATATATACACATAGAAACCAATAAAATATGTGTGTATATGATATTGAGCTTAAACTATCTAACACACATAATATAAACCCTAAACTAATTATACTCAAGCTTGTGATCTTCGATGCAGCTCAACTTGGTACACTTTACGGATGAAGCTTGAACTTGAATCTTCAACTTGAATTGCATTGTTTCACTCTACTATTCCACCAACCTCCATTGGATATGATCGTGAAAGCTCGATTTCATCCATCCTCCAACATATTGTTTGCCTATAATGAATACAAAACACAAACACTAGACAAACAATATTAGATGTAAATTGTTTGTTAAACATCATCAAAACAAAAAGGTCAACAATAATTTCACACAGACAATTAACGATTTCATGAGCCATAACCCATGATTTTTTATTATTTTTAGTAGTTTCAACTCATTATCAAATAATTTCATACAAGTAAAAATGAAAGATTTCATGAGCTACAACCCATGATTTTTGGTCAATTTAGCTTTTCAATGCATATAGAAATAATTTTATGGAGTCCAAACTTCATGTCTTTATGAGCTATAACCCACGATCTTTGGCTACTTTAGTCATTTTGATCCGTTGGTGAATAATTTTACGAAGGCCAAAGTTTACAGATTCATAAGCTATAACCCACAATTTTTAAGCATTTTCAGTCATTTCGACCCATTAGCAAAAAAAATATTTAGGCTAAAATTCATGATTTTATGAGCTATAGCCCATAATTTTAGTCATTTTTAGCCTTTTAAACTATTAGTAAATAAGCTTGCAAAGGCCAAAATTCACAATTATTGGTTATTTTTAGTCATCATGGTCCATTAGTAAATAATTTTGTAGAGTCCAAATTCATGATTTTATGAGCTAAAGCTCATAATTTTTTGCCATTTTTAGTCATTTGGACCCATTATCAAATACTTTCACAAAAACCAAAATTTATAATTTTATTAACTATAACCCACAATTTTTCGTTATTTATTTGTTGTTTAGATTCATTGGCAAATAATTTTGTGGAGTTTAAACTTTATGATATAATGAGCTATGACCCACAATTTTTTCCATTTTATAGTTGTTTTGATCTGTTACCAATTAATTTCTTGAAAGTCAAAATTCACAATTTATGAGCTATAACCCCCTATCTTCACGATTTTCGGTCATTTCGATATGGTGGCAAATAATTTTGCGGAGGCCAAAATTTATAATTTCATGAGCTATAACCCATGATTATTGGACATTTTTAGTCATTTCGAAACATAGGTAAATAATTTTGCGGAATCCAAATTTTAAGATCTCATAAGCATTAACCTACGATTTTTGGCTATTTTTAGTCATTTCGACCAATTGGTAAATAATTCTGTAGAGTCCAAACTTCATAATTTTATAAGCTATAACCCATAATTTTAGGTCATTTTTAGTCAATTTAACTCGTTGATAAATAATTCTGCTGAGAAAAAATTTATTATTTTGTGAACTATAATCCATAATTTTTGTTTATTTTTAGTTATTTTGATTCATTGTTAAATAATTTTGTGATGGTCAAAATTCACGATTTCACGAGCTAATAACCCATGACTTTTGCCAGTTTTATTTTTTGGCTTGTTTACAAATAATTACGTGGAGCCCAAACTTTACGATTTTATGAGTAATAACCCACAATTTTCGTTATTTCTAGGCGTTTCTACCTAGTGCGGATGACAAAATTCACAATTTTCTGATTGTCAAAATTCACAATTTTTTGATATATAACCCATGATTGTCTATTTTCAACTGTTTCGACCCGTTGACAAATAATTCCATGGAGACCAAAATTCACGATTTAGTAAGTTATAACTCATGATCTTTAGTTATTTTCAGTCTCATTGTCAAATAATATCATGGTGGCCAAATTTCACGATTTTATGAGCTAATAACCCATGACTTTTTTCATTTTTATTCTTTTTGATTTGTTAGCAAATAATTTCGTGGAGTCCAAACTTTACGATTTTATAAGCAATAATCCATGAAATTTTACTACTTTTAGTCATTTCGATCCATTAACAAATAGTTTTGCAAAGATAAATTTTCGTGATTTTATGAGCTATAACCCGTGATTTTTTGCCATTTCTAGTCACTTAATTCATCAATAATTTCGCAGTGGCCAAAATTCAAGATTTTGTAAGATATAACTCATGATTTTTAGGTATTTTCAGTCATTTCAACCCGTTAACAAATAATTTCGCTAATGCCAAAATTCATGATTTATCAAATATTATCCATATTTTATGGCCATTTTAGTCGTTATAACCCGTTGTCAAAAAAATTTATGATGGCTAAAATTTACGATTTCATGAACTATAACCTATGATTTTTCATCACTTTTAGTCATTTCGAGCCGCTGTTAAATAATTTCATAGTGGATAAAATTCATAATTTTGTAAGCTATAACCCTTGATTTTTTTACCATGTTTAGTCGTTTCAGCCTATTTGCTAATCATTTATGGATGTCACAATTCAGGATTTCATGAGCTATAACCCGTGACTATTAGACATTTTTAATCGTTTCGAACTATTTGTAAAAATTTCTATAGAGTTCAAAGTTCACAATTTCATGAGACGAGTAACCAATATGACGACACACATATTATAAAATCATGAGATTGGAAGCAACTGCTCTAGATACTTGATACAACAACTAACAAATATCACTTATGAAGTGACTCGTCATTCTCCTTTGAGTCAATTTACCTAGTCTATGTTGTTTCTCACATCTGTAATCCTCTTTTAATACAACGAATAACAAATACGACCACTTGCATATTATGAATTAATGAGATTTGTAGACAAGTGCTCTAAATATTTTATACAACAACTACTATATATTAAATACGACAACTAACAAATACAACTATGAAATGATTTGTCATTCTCCTTTGAGTTTATTTTCCTTGCCTATGTTGTTTCTTACATTCGTAATCCACCTCTTTTAATACAACGAGTAACAAATATGATGACTAACACATTATAAAATTAACGGGATTATAGCCAACTTCTCTACGTACTTAACATGATAATTCGTATATTATTAAATACGACAACTAACAAATACGACATATGAAATGACTTGTTATTCTCCTTTGAGCCAATTTACTTTGTCCATGTTTTTTCTCACATTTATAATTCTCTTTTAATACAACGAGTAACAAATACAACCCGCATATTACCAATTAATGAGATTGTAGACAACTATTCTAAATATTTGATATAACAACTAGTATATATATTATAAAATATGATAACTAACCAATATGGCATACTAGCAAATTATTAAGTCAACTTACCTTTCACTTCATGGTCATCCCTCAATTCATTCATCACCGTTTAAGAAATAACAAAAAAAATTAATTAAGTTAAACTAACTTAAAAATGATTAATTGTAACAACATTGACATCTATTTTTCGATTTAACACCGTGCCGTATCATTCCAAAAATGTAAACCGAATTAATTTAATTAAGGATAAACTAGTTGTTTTTGAAAAAATCATTTTGGCTTAGTATTCTAATTTAAAAGTTGGAGGCACAAAATAGAAGGATGAGTCCAATTTGGATATTAAAATATCATTAGGGGCTGTTTGGTTGTTGTTGGTAAAGTTGTGTATTTATGACATAACTTGGAAAGTTGTTGTCCACCTTATCATTTTTACTTTTACACTTTTCTTTGTTTGTTTTTGATTCATTGGAATCATAAAACACTTGTTTGGTTTGCAAAATAAAATTTTAATTGTTTGTTTGGAAAGCATAAAAAGTGGTCCCTACTCAAGTGATCATATTGGTTGAAATTACTTTTTCCTGACTTTAATGTCAGCTTTCTCCTAAAATCATGTCTTTTTTTTTATGAAATCAATTTACAAGCCACATCAACATATGAAACCACTTTACACTATTTTCATAATTACAAACAAACAATTGAAAGTGATGAAAGCTGACATTAGGACCCACTTTTTTACACTTTCCATCATTTTACATGGTAAAAACATACAACCAAACGGGCCATTAGTCAAAAAAGAAAGAAAGTTAATATCATAAAATAATTATGATCCGAGAGACCTTTACTCCAAGCCTTTCGCAAAGGATAAGGGAAAAGGTTAAAAACGAATTGCGGGCTCAATTTTATCTGGAAGAACTAACAGTATATTTACAAATTTTGGCCCGACCGATAGGCCCACTTACGAATATGGGCTGGCAATCATTTGTAAACAGTACGTTGGTAATTTTTGGGCCGGACGGCAACTAGTCTATTGTCAGTATTGTGAAAAAAATGAAATAAAAAATTTCCAACTTCATCATCTTCCCCATATACTAGGGTTTCTCTCTTCTCCTCGATTTCTTCCAATCCCTCTCTAATCTCAATAATCCATGGCCATAGATCTAAACATCGAAGGCCGCCACGCTCTCCTCTTCGACGACGACGCCAGCGCCGCCTTCGTCAACTCACGCGCAGCGCTCGTGCCGTGGACCGGCGACGAGTCTCTCTTAATCGATCGCTACGATGTACGTCATCTCCTCGATCGGATCCCTCCTCGTTCGAAGAAGCTGCGGTTCGTTGAAGACACCGGCGGCGTTTCTCAATCCGAACTCGATCGCGAGAGATTCTTAGATCTCCCTTTGAATAACGAAGATGAAGGTTCGTTCTGATCTTGTGTTAGAATTACTGGAGGTTTGGTTTTAGCTATTATTATGATTTTAATTCGTATTTGTTCTTTCTGGTGCAATTTTGGTTCAAAGAATTCATCTAGATAAGCTTGTCAAATTGAAAGGTTGAATTGTACACCGCATCAGTTTCTAGCTGATAGTATCCATAAAAAATTAGTATTTAAAACTGGCATTTTGGAGAAAACACACAAGTTATTTATCTATTTACAACAATATACTGAGCTATGAAACATGACAGAATATTAATTAAGAAATAAAGAAGCAAAGAGTGAGATTTTTCATCCTTTTAGAAGAATGAAATATTGGATCCCTCTACTTGCACTGGCATATAATATGAAACAGACATGATTAAGCTTGTACGATTTTTTTTTATCGTAAGGAGGCAGCTGTGGATGGTAGAAGTTTCTTATAGAACAAGAGTGTTTTTGGAGATAAAGAGGGATAAAGAAAGAACGTCAATTAAAATAAGTTAGCATTTTTTTTATATCCCTGTTGCTATTCAAAGTTTCATATCACGGTCATCCTTTCTTTATCTCCTACCATATTAATGCTCATCAGTTTTTTTTCTTTTTGAAATATGGTCGTTCCCAACGCAAACACGGGTGACTGGGGAAGTGATTATTATTGGATTAGGTTGGGATGGATGCAAGTTTTGTGGGCTTAGATGGATCACCTGATTTTAACAAACGTGTAGCCTATTGTTTCAGGAGGATCCAGATCCTCTCCAATTAGGTGGTAATTAGAGAGTGTCCAATTCTCTCAATTCTTGCTGGTAATATCACTTCTAACAGATGAGATCACACCACGTTAGATTTCTATTGTCATCTTAAAAATCACTTTGGCCTTGAAAACCAACAGTAAACTTGAAAACCACTATAGTAAAAACCACTAATTGTTATAGTGAAAAATATTAGGTGGCATGATCTTATTCATTGGAATTGAGTAGATGGTAAGAATTGAAAGAATTGGACCATCTTCAATTACTACCTAATTGGAGAGAACCTGAAATAGTTTTAGGATAAGAGGATTCTAACAAAATGGGTGGAATTTCTCCCTTCAGTACCTTACATAAGTTCCATTTCCTTTACACGGTTGCACCTATACTGTTTTCAAATATTAAGGTGCTAAAGTATGCAGATGCAGCAGTCTGAAGGATGAACACCTTAATCCTCTCCTATTTGTCATGGGAAGAAAAAAACAAGATTATTCCTTAATCATGAGACATTATGCAGCGACAGTCTCGAAACTACTTACATGGTGTCAATAGTTTCTTCATGTTCACGCTTTTTAATTAATTTAAAACTATTATTATTATTATTATCTTCTTGCAAGTAACACGTTTTATTTGCTGAGTTGCAAACACTAATTAGTAACAATGATAACTGGGTTTTTCAATTCTAAATTATTTTATTTTATTTTTACATACTTAGTGTGGTAAAATTCGTCTAGGAGGATGTCATGAGTTGCTGCTCAAATGTCGGTATGAGTTATTAATAGTGTTTGCTGAGATGTGTCAGTGCCACAAACAGGGGATTGTGTGCTAGATTATATTGAATTTGAATTTCTGAGTTTGCAGGAGGATGCTTAATTTACTTCATGAACATCTCTGTCAGTATCAAGTAAGAAACGTCTAACCTTATTATAATATTACCTATAATTCTCTAGCAGATGACATATCCTAACTTATTTAAGGTTTCATGTTCAGTACCTAAGAAATATTGCTTTTACTAATGCAGAAGCAACTGAAAGATCAGAAGCAACAGGTTCTGGCTCTTATCAAGCTGTTCCTTTTTCTTATGGAAACAATGGTGGTTCAGCTGATCCCAACAGCTATGGACAAGATCATTCCTCTTACCATCCACCATTTTCAGTGCCTACAAGCCTAATTAGCAACCTGGTAAGTGTAACTCGTATGGCTTCAATATTTCGCGTGACCTTTTTTTCTTTGTCGGATAACATAGATAATCTTGCTCGTGGATTGCTATTAACATTTCTCCAGTAAACCAGCATTAGTTACCCAAGGTGTGTTTCTTCTCCTATGGCTCACATTTCTAAATTTCAGATTCTTGGAGCGGAGATGAAGTTCTTACTAAGGTTGCCATTCATGGGCACCATGTTTCCTTGTGATATGTCATGACGTAAGGCTTGGTCAGGTGGGATTAGAAATTTAGAATGATATAAGTGTTACAAACAGCCGAATTATGTAAATGCCATTAGCATAGGTCTTTTTGTATTTTACTCTTATATTTACTTAACTTATTAAGAAATCTCCGTATAAATGTCTAATTTTCTTTCTTAAATCACATTTTATTTCTTATGATTATTTATTTATTTTTCCATTCTGAAATGAAATATATGTCTGGGTTTTTTTCCAGCCTCCTACAGAGAAGTTGCATCAAATCATGGCAAGAACTGCTTTATTTGTGAGTGAGCATGGAGGCCAATCAGAGATTGTCTTGAGGGTGAAGCAGGGAAATAACCCAACATTTGGATTTTTGATGCCCGACAATCAGCTTCACCCATACTTTCGCTTCCTTGTTGATCATCCCCATCTTTTAAAAACTGATAACACGCAGGAAGATAAGAAATTAGAGGATCAGGAGAGCGAGGCACTTTCTGCTGCAGGGGGGGCATTATCACTACTTGGATCTCTATATGGAACTGGCGAAGATGACGATAATACTCATCAACAAAAACCTGAAGAAGGGGAGGTCACAAAACCAAATGCTGGTAGCGATTCATTGTCACCTCATAAATCAGTTAGAGAAGAGTATGCTCCTTCCGCATCTATAGAAGACAAAGAAACTATAAAGCGTGCAATTTCTGTTCCTACTAAGGAGAGGGGCCTTTTACTACCCAAAAAGAACCACTTTTTAAATTCTGGATCCATTACTAAGAAAGTAGAAGGTGCTACTTCACAGCATGGCATCACAAACAGAACGAATTCTCAACCAAGTAAAACAGATGCCAAACCACTAATCTTGGAGCCTCCATCTTTCTTAAAGAAGGCAATAGATAAGATTGTAGAATTCATTCTTAAAAATGGAAAAGAATTTGAAGCAGTCCTCATTGAGCAAGATAAAACAGCAGGAAGATTTCCGTTTCTTCTGTCGGCGAACCCATTTAACCCATATTATCTCAAGGTTCTCGAAGAAGCTAAAGAGGTATTTTCTTCCTAAACCTTCATATATATATATATATCAATGCTAATTATGCAATAGCAGCAACTCCTAGATATTGTATATTGTGGAAAATCCAGGAATTGAAAAGCTAACATGTGACTCACACTTTTTAAATAACTAACAAGATGTGTGGCTCTGAAGGTTATTTTTTAGATCTTTTCTAAAACATTTCTAGTTAACAACTTTGTTATTGATGTAATTTGTTTCTCCAATTAGTTGTGCAAGATTTAGTTTTCCATGGATAATGGTAGTCATGGTTTTGTGTTTGGTCTCTATTACCCTAGGTTACACAAACACTTCATTTTGGATGCCGTATTCATGTCGGACACGTGTCAGACACAGATTTACCATGGACATGCTATGGACACATGTAGTTCAAAGCAAAACCTAAGTTCCCCATTACTTTAAACCCTAAACTAGTTTCTTGGGTATATCGAGCTCAAAACCAAAAGGTATTTGAACCTAAAAACGGAAACTGTTACTTAAGATTTGAAAAATATCCATCATATCCCGTGCGATCAAAACTAAAGTTTTGTTGTTAAACCTTAATTATTAGTTGGTTTAACTTGATTCTTAATTGTTATAGATAGTAAAAGAAACATACAAATGTTATGGGTATTTTAATTCAATATTGATCTAATGTAAATATTATGTGTGTGTGTATCCGTGTCCCCATATCCTGCCTTTTACAAATTTGCCGTGTCCCGTGTCCGTATCCATGTTCAGGTCCGCAACCACACCCGTATCCATGCAACGTCGCTATTATTTTCACTCATCATTGCGTTTTAACTTTCTGATGCGATTATGATGATATCAACTTCAGATATTATGACTATATTACAACACTTCCTCTCCATCTTATATGACTTTTGAAACTCCTGACTATGAATTCCCGAATGTTCTGTGTGGCAAGACGTGCATGCTATTAACTCTGTGGTTCAGTTATTATTTAAATCTCTCTGTTTTCCCATTAAGATCAAATAATGTTTTTAACTCCGTCTCAAGCTCTGAGACTTGTCTGTAGAAGATTTTTCAAAATCAATGTTGTCATGCTTCTTTCTTTTCCTTTGCATCCTTGATTTTAAGGTTCCTACCGATCACTTGTATACACTAGAATGGCCATATGTCTTTTCCAATGTTACATGGCTGGCGTTACGTACGCGGATACGTGACGACAAATTTGTAAAAGGTAGGATACAATGACACAATTACATATTGAAATTAGTTAATTGTATAATATGGCTTTTTTTTAATGTTATGAAAAACTAAGATTTCTCTAATATTTTTATGTTTCATTTATTAAGTAGATTATATATTTGGGAAATCATTCGGTTTTTTACTAGATGCGTAACGACTCTTTAAAACCACACTTCTGAACTGGGTATGTGCTGAAATGAACCCGACCCCTATAAAGAGAGTTGTAGCAAGTGGATGTGAAGTGTAAGATATATGTCTAAGAAGTGTACAGTGAATGTTTTAAACTAAAACATGTCTTACATAATTGGGTACACACTTGAATAAATGTATGCATATTCAAGGAGTGTCCAAATAGTATCCAAGGATTGTCAGAATCGGACATGTGTCGTACACAAACACGAGAGCCCAGATGAAAGTGTCGGGGTAAACCACATCTTCAAAAATTGAAGCTTATTTTAGCAGTCCTTGCTGCAGGACTGCTATGACATTTGCATGTAGATAATGCATGAGCTAGTATAAGAAACTTTTTGGTTGCAACTGGAAAAGTGAATTGCATTTAAAATGAGTATAGCTCTCTTGCTTACATTATGCATCCTGTTCATTTGCAGTCAAAATCACCAAGCAAGAAACCCTTAGATAAACGGAAAAGAAGATCCCAAGAACCATCTGTCAGTGAATCCACTGCTGACGAGGAACTTGAAGATCGATACCTAGATCCTCAAAGAAAGGATAAATTCAAAATGACAATCGGGTCCAAAAAGGAATCGAACGACCGTCCCACAGAACCCATTAAGAGATCCGGAGTAACAACGGACGAAGCTGCAGCCATAGTTCTTGCAGCAACAAGAGGTCGAAGCCCAGCATTTCAAAATTCATCAGCTGCTGATTCTGAATCAGCCCAAACATCAAATATCCTCAAACAAATTCCTAAACCTCCTGTTTCAATTGCTAACGCCATTGCAAAAACTGCAGCAATTGCAACTGCCAGCGAGGCTGATTCTTCTGAGGCAACCCTCACGAAAGAACAAAAGCTCAAGGCCGAGAGGCTGAAAAGAGCTAAGATGTTTGCTGCTATGATTAAAAGTGGTGTTAACCCGACATCTCAATCGGTGCACTCTACCGGTACTCAAAATGAATCTGTGGAGAATCATGAAGAAAGAGAAGGCAGTTCTGTGCCTTTTGATGCAGAATTTTCAGGCAAAGATAGAAATTATCGAAAGAGACATCATTCAAGGTCACGGGACGAAGAAGAAGAAGCGGAAGAAGATGAAGACTCTGATGAGGATCATAAGCACTCGAGAAAGAAGCATCATAAACATCATCATCGTCATCATAAGCATCGCCACCATCATCATCGGCGTCATAAGCATCACAGTGATTCAGAGAGTGAAAACAAGCATGAGAGGAGTTCGAGGCATCGTCATAGGCATAGGAAACATGAATCATCTGAAGATGAGGAAAGAGAGAGGTCTCATAAGCATAGGAGAAAGCATAGATCTCCTTCTGAAATTGAAGAGGGTGAGATTGAAGCGGAGGCTAAGGATGCCGTAGATTCTCATGTTGAAGAAACGGATGCCAAGGTATCAGAGATTACTGAGGTTCCTAGTGACCTGAGAGCCAAAATCCGAGCTATGTTGTTGGAAACTGCATGAGCTAAGGTTTTTAGCATAATATTGTCAATGTTGTATGAATGTTATTTTCTTTGCTATCAATTGCATAGAATCCTGCAACCCTTTGTTGTATGATCCAATGTCTGTTTATTTCCTCAAGAATTTTATGTGCAAATGCTATAAATATTCGAAATTCTTTGGCACGTGTTATAAGCTCGAATAGAATTGATATTGTTTCATGCAAATTATTTGACATGTAAATTGAAGGATTAGCAATGTTTCTTGTAATATTCGACAGAAACTCGTTCATCCGCTATCATGTTGTTTGATCTGTAATATTGTAGTTTATAACAATTTTGGGAGTTGTTTTTGCCTTCTCTCTAAAGTTAAAAATGATGCTGATATTTTTTTTATTAATAGAAAGTTGTAAATAAATGATTTATGGCAGTAAGTTGGAAAAGTTTCATTTAACCATCACAGCCGGTAACAACTGTTTTGGTGATAGTATAGATGTCTAATTGGCTGCAACTCCAATATTTAATGTCTTCATTTTTTAAGGCAACACTTCACTAATCTTTTACGGACCATCTTAGCTATAGTTTCGGTCGACAGTCAAATGTCAACGGAAGCCTAATCTAATCACAAAGCAGAGCGACAATTTTACAGCATTTCGGAAAATTTATTGATATTAAGATCGTGCATTATGGCATCAAAGTGGAATATTGTTTTACCGAAACACATCTCAGTGTGACCACAGCCATGATTTTTATTTTTTAATATTTTTTTTTCATTTTCCACCTAATTCCTTTTTTACATATATGTGCTATAGTTAGGATGATGGCATGAATCTCCCATTGATATCTTACCATATTAGCCGTTGGCACTCCTTCTCAAGCTTGTTGTAAAACTTAATAAAACAAACAACTCACCGCGGGTGATGCGGACGGTTAAAAGGTTCTAATATGATTTTCACGGTCTTGGTTTGAATTCTGGACTAGGTTAACAAAAAGAAAAAGGAAAAAAAGAAACCTAACTAAACTACACTCTCCAAACTACTTCTATACTAACAGGCACAAATGTTTGGGGTCGTTTAACCCGAATTGCATCAAAGTTAGTGAGTCATCAAGGACGTCACAAATCGCAATACTTTGGTGCCACAGTCTTGAATAGTTTAGAGAGTATACTCTAGTTAGTACTGCTCTTTCTTTTTATTCAATTGATGTTTTGATAAAGAAAAATTCCCTAAGGACCCAAAATATGGGACATGTGAGATGTCCTCTCCCCTATTGCATAATGAGCTGATCATTATTAATGATGGCCAGCTCATTATGCAATAGGAGAGGGTCACCTCACCTGTCCCCCATGTTGATCCCATATTTTGAGTCCATATAGCAAAGCTCTTGGATAAAAATCTATACTCCTTACAACTTTTCTCTCCCTCAAACACTATAAAAACTGTTGATAATGGCTTGAATTTGGCCAAACATCACGGGACCAATTTTGTTTTGAGAAGACAAAGTCTGACTTCGGGTTATTATTGGAGGTCGCTGTCGAGTCATTATCAAGTCACCTCTTTTCACTTCTCAAATCAACTATGTTCAACAATTGCGGCTGCAGAAGAAATTTTGTGGAAGGTCATTGTCATTGATCACTTCAGGTAAAGAGATGTGGCCCCCTGTTGATTTGAAGAGAGATCTCAATCTCTCTTAAAACTCTCACTGTGTTATCAACGTAGAAGTGAGATCTCAAAGTTTTGTAAAAGTGTTGAAACTCAGAGAGAAATAAAATTAAGCCCCCTCTTGCCGTGGACGTAGATCAATTTGATCAAACCATGTAAACATTTTGTGTTTGTAATTGTTCTATTTTCTGGTTTTGTGTTTAAATTATCCCAACAAAAACCTCTCATCTTCCAACATCCACCAAAATCCTCCCGAACCTCAACGCCGCCATCGCCCAAGCAAAAAAAAAAAACTCGCCAGAAAAGCCAAAGCAGCCAACAACATCGAGACGAGCAGCGGCTGCAGCGTACCTCAATGTGTGCGCGTCGACGAGTACAGCCTTTCCATTGAATCTGATGATCTAGTGCTGGAGGTAATCATCCCTATGACTTCCCGTTTGAGGAGGAGAATAGGAAGCCGTTTGCTCTGGGGAATAATATTTTTGATTATGCGCAGGAGTTTGAGATCATAATTATTATTGTAATAAATTAAGCATGCGCTTGTGACTGAGTCAATCGAGTTATACGGTTGTTGTCTGGCCGTTATTATAATTGTAATTGCAATAAAAACTTTGCATGAAGGAAGTATTGAATGCAACATATTACTATAGAAAATTAGCCTAAATTTCCCTGAGTTTGGAGACTTGGAGTGCGCTAACTTGATTATATGTACCACTTTAAAACAATGTAATTATACAGAAATAAACTTTCATTTTCAATTTATACATAAATAATTTTAAAGTCGGTTTTTATTGTAATCAACCACATTTTAGTCAAATTTTCACTAAAAATCCAAAATAAGCTTAAATTTTTTAGGTTCAAGGTGCGTGAGCTGTATCCAAATAAGAACTAAACACTAAAAGAATTAGCCACGTGCCTTCAATATGAATTTTTTTATGGGTAATTTTGGGTTAATTTTAATTAAAAATGGACTGTGGTGGTTGATTGCAATAAGAACCAACTTTAAAAGTGGTTTTTATATATTTTGAAAATAAAATATGGTTTCCCTATAATCTCCCTATTTTTAAGGTGGTTTTTTATGAAAGGAACCCTTATCTATACCTCCTCTTTTATATATTTCTTATCTTATATATTAGATGTAAGAAATTTCGGCATTTGCTATAGTCAAACTTCTCTACAGGAACTATTGTGGTTTTCCTATACAAAATGAAAATTCGAAAAAGATGATAAAGCATGGAAAGGAATTGATTTCCTTGTGTTTTTCTTCTGTTATTTACTGTAATAAATAGAGTGATTATGAAGATATTGATTGATTTGTTTAGACTTTAGACCAACAGTCAAGCCTTTTGTAACGCTTTTTCGTTGTGTTTTTCGTCGGTGTTATCTTGTTCATGTTATATAACTCACAAGGTCTCTCAACATCGAGCGAGATATATGTACATATATATATGATGCAAGGAGAATATATTTCATGCATTCATTGTATTAATGATGCCATAAATACATAATTTATTTTTAGATTATTGGATTTGAGGATCTCTTAAATATTAATTATATTTGAATTCTATTTTTTATGAATTTTAAAATTAGTGAGTCATGTTAAGTATCAAATAGTTGATCCACAAAAGTAGGATATTTTCCTATAAGGTGTTTGTTTCAATTTTTTTTTGGATATGGTGTGGATTTTAAGTTTTGGGATGTAAAAAGAGGTTTTTTTGGGGTTTTAGAATTTCATACAACTTGTTTGTTTCAAAATAAGTTTTAGGATATTAAATCCCCAAATAATAAAAAAGTAATATATTTAAGGATTTGTAAAATCCTCTTTTTCATGTGGGATGTGGGGTGGATTTCAAAAGCTTTATACAAATTATGGATTTCAAATTCCAAAATGTTTGAAACAAACAAAAATATTACACATTATAGTATTTCAAATCCCAAAATATTGTTGAAACAAACAAAGTTTTATGAATCCCAACTCATAACAAATTGCCTATGGATTTCAAATCCCATGGTGAAATTCATATCCTAAAATTATAGGATTTGAAACAAACACCCCCTAAATCATAAAAAATTATGAGTTTTTGTGGACCCTACTTATTTGTGCTTAGTAGTATAAATCATGTATGATAAACAACTAAATAATTAATATGAGTTGAACTGGGTCTCTTTTTTTAATTAGTGAAATACTTCATGTACAATTTGTTGCTAGGTTTAATTTTTTTTAATAAAAATCCTGATGTTATCAGGGCCTATAAACTCACAAAGCACGATATACTATGTGAACACCAAATTATATCTAAAAATTTAAGATTAAATTGGTACTATAAAGTTTCTTTAATTCAGTATAATGCTCTGGGGCACACGATACGTGCATGACACAAAATATGAGGAAATAATGTAATCAAATTGTCAAGGAAATGGATAAATATCATTTTAAATGTTTTTTTTATTTTCCAAGTTTAAAGTCATTTCTGTGCCCCCCCCCCCCCCTAAATTTGTGGGCACACCCTTTGCTTTTCTTAAGTGTGGGGTTATTTTTTCTAATTTTTTAAGTGAAAAAACATTTAAAATTGTGTCCAGACCCCTCTCCCCAAGTTCTAATGTAACCTCCTTCAAAATCCCAATTTTACCCTCTCCCCTACACCTCCCTCCTCTCCTCAGGTCCCCCTCAGCCCCCTCCCCCGCCTCCCTCCTACACCTCCCTCCTCCTCCCCCGGTCCCCCTCAGCCCCCTCCCCACCTCCCTCCTCAGCTCCGCCTCCCTCCCCTCCCTCCAACACCTTCCTCCTCCTCCTCTGGTCCCCCTCAGCCCCCTCCCTGCCTCCCTCCTCCTCCTCCGGTCCCCCTCAGCCCCCTCCCATGCCTCCCTCCCTAGCTCCGCCTCCCTCCCCTCCCCCACTTCCCTCCCTAGCTCCACCTCCCTCCCCTCCCCTGCCCCCTCCGTAGCTCCGCCTCCCTCCCCTCCCCCACTTCCCTCCCCTACCTCCCTCCCCCGCTCCACCGTCGGCGCCGTTCCGATGAACTTCGCGTCTCATGTTAACTATTATAGTTAACATGTTAAGTATTTAGGTAACATGTTAACTATTACAGTTCACACATTGAGCTCAAAACATATTTATAAAATTATAATAGTTAACATGTTATCTATAACAGTTAACATGTTATCTATAATAATTAACATGTTATTTATAATAGTTAAAATGAGCTGGATGAGAAATAGAAAGGGTAAAATTGGGATTTTAGGAGCTGGCATGTCTAATCATGAACTGACGTGTCTAATCATGAGCTGGAATCATGATGGAGGGCCAATGGACACAATTTTTTTTTAAAAAAAGAGAGCTACAACACATTAAAAAAATGTGAGGGGCTGGGGCACATTGAAACTTAAATTTTGGGGCCTAGAAGCAATTTTTCCTACTTTTTTTTCAAATATAAGAGTATTTTTGTAATTCTAAAAGTGTGGCTCACAATGACCAAAAAGAGGAACTTTCATAATATATAGTATATATATGGATAGGATGGTATATTACATAAAATTCTTATTCAAATACAACATAAATTAAAATATTTATTTTAAAGTCTAAGGTTCCAAAATCTAGTACATAAATGCACCATATTAATACTTGAATAACTTATTTCTCAAAAATAAGGGAAAAAAAGAGAGGAAAAAAAAACTAAACTAAACTAGCCAAAACCTTAAATAATAAAAAAGATGTACTTTTCAGTAATTTAAACCAAAAAGGAATTCTGGATCAATCCTAAACCGACTAGTAAAGGATGGCGTAAATAAATCCTATATAATGAGAGTCGGATCGGGTAAGCCCACGGAACCCTATATCCTCTTCCTCTCTCTAAACCCTTAACCGGTGACGGCGGATCCCCTTAGCGAATTGGGCCCAGCGATATTCGAATCCGATATCGAACTTCTCTCCCTCCATCGTCCTCAACGTAAGCCTTCAAACTCTCTCCCGCCTTCTTCTCAAAACCCTAGATTCGATGTTGCGGACTTTCTTCTAGGGTTTTAGCAGCTTCGCGATTCTTGATAAAACCCTAGGGTTTAAGAAAATTTTGATATGGTTTAGCTCTTATTTGTGATAAGATCATGTAAAAATTTCTTCTTGTTGGAAATCGATTGATAGTTTTCTTGGTGTTTGCAATTTTCTTCTGGGGTTTAGGCAGTTCTTTGATGACACTATCATAGGGTTTAAGGTCCATTGTAAAATTGGGCGGAACAACCCTAAGTTTTAATGGCTATTTATCGTAAAAATATTTTCTTGTTCGCAATTGATTTAAACGGATAAAATGCTGATTTATGGCAAGGTCATCCTAAAATTGCCGTGCACAAATAAAAATCTCTTCTTGTTTGCAGTTGATTGATGAGATTTGATGTTGCTTTATCACAAGCTCATGCTAAGATTGTTGTGCACACATAAAAAGCTCTTCTTGTTTGCAATTGATTGATAGGATTTAATGTTGTTTTATCCTAAGCTCGTGCTAAGATTGTTGTGCACAGATAAAAATCTCTTCTTGTTTGCAATTGATTGATAGGAGTTAATGTTGTTTTATCATAAGCTCATGCTAAGATTGTCGTGTGCGCAAATAAATTAAAAAAATTTCCCGTTTGCAATTGATTGATAGGATTTAATGCTGGTCATGCTAAAATTGTTGTGCGCAAAGAAAAATCTCATTTGTTTTCATTTGAATAATAGTTTGGATATTTCTTGAATTCTTCTAATAACAGCATGACTGAAACTGTTGAGATGGATGCAAACGGTACGCACAATGAAATTGCAGTCCACATGGCTGGTAATGAACCGGCATCAAGAAGAAGATTGAGATCATTAGTATGGAACGATTTCGCCAAAGAAAGGAAACCGGATGGGAATTATGTCGCCATCTGTAACCATTGCAAGAAGCAGTTTTCTGCTAGCAGCCGCAGTGGCACCACCCACTTAAAGAACCACCTTGTGACTTGCACCAGCACGAAAGTTCGCAAGAGAAGAAAATTGACTGTTAGGAGATTTGGCTCGAAAGATGACACAAATGATGGGGCTTCTGATATTTCTCCATTTGATCAAGAATTGAGCCGACGTGATTTTGCCCGGATGGTTGTGATGCATGCTTTTCCTTTTACTATGATTCATCATGCCGGTTTCAAGGCATTTGTTAAGAATCTCCAGCCTCAGTTTACGTTTATGTCTGATGATGTTGTTAGGATGGACTGCATGAATATTTACGAGGGCGAAAAGGTTAAATTGCGGGAATTTCTTGGGAAACTTCCTTGTAGGGTTAGCCTCAGTGTCGATATGTGGAGGTCGAATGAGGATGTGGAGTATGTGTGCTTAACTTGTCACTATATTGATGATGATTGGAAGCTTAAGAGGAAGATTCTTAACTTTTTGCATGTTGAGACTTCAATTTCAGGGGAAGATATTGCTAAGATTATTGTAGAGAGACTGCTAGATTGGAATCTATATGGGAAGTTGTTTAGTATTATTTTGGATAATTGCAATGAGAGTGACGTGGTGGCTAAAGATCTTCGCGAGTTTGTGCTGTTGAAGAGTTTTTTCCCGTTGAATGGCGAATTTTTTCACGTGCAGACTGCTGCATCAGTAATGTATGCAATTGCACAAGATGTGCTTTGTTTAGTGAATGATATAGTTAGTAAAGTGCGAGATACTGTGCAGCATGTGAGGTCTTCACAAACCAAGCTCGATGCTTTTCAGATTGCAGCAGGAAAGGTTGGAGCCCCTCAGAAACCGTTGATTTGTGATGATCAGAATAATTGGATCACAACATACTTGATGCTTGAAACTGTGTGTGAATACCAAGCTGCATTCACTTGCTTGGCAGAGTGTGACAGTGAACACATGAGTTCATTATCTTCAGAGGAGTGGGATCTTGCTAAAGCTGTTACTGAGTGCCTTTATGTATTTTATCATGCGATAGAGAAATTCTCAGAGACGAAGATTCCTACGTCAAACCTTTATTTTAATGATTTATGTGGTATCCATCTGCTGATAAAAACTTGGAAAGCGAGCAACCTTCCTGTTATTACAACGATGGCTACTCAAATTCTTGAAAGTTTTGAAAAGAAGTGGGAGTCAACGGTTCTTCTTTTGGCAATCTCTTCTATTCTTGATCCTCGATACAAAATGAAGTCAATCGAGTATTTCTTCAATAATATTTATGATGATGAGTGTAAAGCCAATGAGAAGATTGACAAGGTCCGCCAGTATTTAGGAAAGCTCCATGATCACTATGCAGAGCGTTCAAATAATATATCCAATAACCAAGCATTTCTTTGCTATGATGAGAATAATAACAGTTGTAGTGTTGAACTTAAAACTGGTTCAGAATCAAAAAATTCTTCTCGCACATTGTCCGATGCACGTAGGGGACTTGATCAGTATCTAAAAGAGACCTCATCAAGTCAACAGCAAATATCAGATTTGGAGTTGTATTTGGATGAAGCTGTTTATCAATGCAAAGGTTCTGAGGACAACTTCAACATTTTAGCTTGGTGGAAATTTCATGCAGCAAAATATCCTGTCCTTTCTATAATGGCACGTGATATTTTGGGAATTCCTGTGTCAATTGTTTCAATAGACGGTGAAAATAGAGTGCTTAATCAGTATTATAGTTCTCTGGACCCAGTGACTGTTCAAGGATTGATCTGTGGACAGGATTGGCTAAGAGAAGAATTTGAAGGTAATACCAACATCTAAAAATGACCTGTTACCATATATATAATTCTTTTTCATTTCATAGATTGTTTGATAAGTTTAATTGCGCTTGTGTAGCTCAAGTAGAACTGTATATAATTCTTTTTCATTTTATAAGTCGTTTGCTAAGTTTAATTGTGCTTGTCTAGTTCAAGCAGAACCGCCAGCACCAGCAGATGATATTGCCACTGTTCCAGTAGCTGCTAAATATGATAGTGATGCCGATGAGCACATGATGCCAGCCAATGGAGATGAGTTCGCCTTTCATAATATGTAAGTAATAGTTTGATAATATATATAACGTTGATTATCATCAGTTTTCAATGTTACGGAAGGCGCTAGGCGGACTAGGCGTTTGAGCCAGCGCCTAATGCCTAGACTCCTAGGCGTATGCCTAGGCGGCACCTATGCGTTTGACTATTTTTAAAATGATTTAATAATAATTGATAAAAATATGTATTAAATTCATATAAATTTGCTAAACTAGCAATCTTAGATCCACAATAAGACATGCATACTTATATACTAAATAACTAAAATAATAACTAACAAGGTTATAGAAAGTGCTAGGAGGCTTAGGCGTTGGACCTGACGCCTAGAGTCTAGTACATTTTATTTTTTATTTTTAATTACAATAATTTATAGTAAATATCAATGTTATAGAAAGCTTAGATGCCGAACTGGTTCTAGGCGGATTTCTTTCTTCATTTAAGTGGTGGTCGAGGAGGTTTTGTTGAAGGTCTGAGGAGGTAGTGGAGGTGTTCATATTTTGAGGTTAAAGGATTTTGAAGGAGGTTGGAGGACATGGAGGTTACAACACAAAAAATCGCGATCAAAGTCTAAATGGTGCAGTCTACGTAAGCAGACAATACTTTCTTAAACACTCCCAAAATCTAGGTGAGTAGTCTAGGTACCGTCTAGACGCTGGGTGCTAGCTAGGCGGCCTAGTTACCGCCTCGGCCTAGGCGAACTAGGCGGATGCTTTTTAAAACAGTGTCTTTTTGGCTGTTTACTTATTGCAATCTTGATATGTATTTTATCGAGAGGCTGGTTATTGGTGACGATTTGTTGCTATGGACAGTGTCAGTGTTTGTTTCTTACATGCGTGCAAGAGACACAGACGTAAAGATTAAAGAGGACATTTGAGTATGTATGATGCCAATGAATAACCAACTTCAGGGTCAAGATGACAGTTAACACTTTTATGTAACTCTGTCTGAATATTTATGAGAGCTAAATGACTGATAGCTTTGTGAAGGAGAAACTACTAGAAGGTGTCTGTATGTGTACTGACATAAATTTTGTATTAGATAGGATTTATCTCAAAGTTCTGAAATTTTGTTGGATTGACTGTTCTGCTGTAGATTCCTGTGTTTTGTTTCCATCTAAATTAGTAAATACTGATGTACTAATGCACCGGTTGATTTCCCTTAGGTTGAAATTTGCTTCTGAGTGTAGGAATGAAAAGCTTGTGTCTTTTTGAAATCTGTTTGACAATTTTTTACAAAATTCAATTCTATCGCTGTAGATTAGTCTGGTATTGAGGCCATCTTCTTTAGGCCATCTCCAACGCAGCAGCAAAATGCCGCAACCAGTGCATTTACCGCTGCGTTGGTTCCCCAATCCAGCGCAATTCTCTGCGGCATTTTAGCAGATATGAACAGTGCGACGCCAAATATGGCGTCGCTTTGTTTCTCACTCCATTACTGTTTTTTTTTTATTTTTTAACTTTTTATTTTTACCTTTTAATTTTATGTATTTATAATTTGCCCCCAACTGTTTTATTTAAATTTATAAAACCCCAATAATATTTAAATTTTATAATTTTACCCCAATTGTATAATTTGGACAAAATAAATTATTTTTTAAAAATAAAAATAATGTTAAAATTTAAAAGACATTATTATTAATTATAATATTAAAATCTAGACATTATAATTAAAGTCCTATGAAATACAAATTAAAAATATAAAGAGCAATCCTGATACATAATTCCAATATAAATTACATAACTGAAATACATAACATAAAAAAACTAACACGTATAATATAAAACTGCATTAAAATAATACATAAAATATAAACTAAACATATAGCATTACATAAGATGGACAAGCAACTCTTAATAATCTGGTAGATCGGATCCAGAGTGTCCAATATCATTGAAATAATTATCAAAATTAGAAGCAGATCCTTGTTCTTGTTGATTTCTTTTTTGTATTATTTTAATTTGTTGAGCTCGAACGTACTCACGTACGGCTGGATCAGCAATGGAATTTAAATCTTTCATTATAATTTTCCATTCATCTCTATCTTTTTTCATGGCTATCTTTTCTCGTTCGATATCAACTGCTACTTGCCTGTCCAAGCTCTTCTTCTCTAACCTGTCTATAAGCCAGTTGTTATTTGTGTCGATGGAGTCCACTACACTTGACTCATGATCACCATTTTTCTTTTTCAATTTGGCTTTTTTACCCCAATAGGTCGTTCAGGTGGAGTAAATGATGACAGTTCAAGAGATGTTAATATAGGAGATTCCGGAGTGGGATTATCTAATTGTGACGAGTCGAAGTTCATACTTTGGGGTTGTCTTCGACCAACTTGTCTTGCTGTGGGGACATCATCTTTAAATTTTTTAAAAATTTTAACCATATTCCAAACATGATCAAATTTGAAACCTTTTTTGTACTTTGGTTCTTGCATAAATAAGATCTTTACTCGACCTAACTGCAAATTATAGTGAACATCAAGTTATGTATTTCAACAATAATAATAAATTTTAAAAGATAATTAATAGAATACTTACAATATCTTCATCTGAAGCACCACTTGGATTCAGATTCTCTACTTGTCTCAATCACACATTTAATTTCCTTACTTCATTACTTATGATTTCCATTCGAGAGCGAAATGATCGGCTCGTACGAACCTCAAAATGCTGATCTCGAAGTTCATTGTATCTGTCCTCCACAAGACCAAAATGCATCTCGAGACTAGTTTCCACCGATAATAGGGTCTTGAGAAATATCCATGAATACTTGATAAAGGAGCACATCTTCAGTAATCGTGTATCCAGGTGATTGAACAGACTTTTTTTTTGTAAAAAGCTGTTGGTTAGAAGATTAGAAATACTTTGAAGAAATACTTCGAATTGGGTGGTTTGAAGTAGAATTAGTGAATATTATTTATAGCCAATTCAAATTTGTTTTTTTGAATTTGAATTTATCGGTGGTAACATTTATAATTGAATCGTTGTGTACAAACAACTCATCTTTACACATTGTCCAACGTATACAGCTAAGCATTCATTGAATTGTGTGAAAACTTTATATGAGTGGGAATCATTTTCAGAAATCAGCTCAGCTTTACACATTGTCCAACGTATACAGTTAAACATTCATTGAATTGTGTGAACTTTATATGAGTGGGAATCATTTTCTGAAATCAGCCCAGTTTTACACATTGTCCAACGTATACAGCTAAACATTCATTTAATTGTGTGAAAACTTTATAAGAGTGGGAATCATTTTCTGAAATCAGGTCAGCTTTACACATTATCCAACGTATACAGCTAAGCATTCATTGAATTTTGTGAAAACTTTATATGAGTGAGAATTATTTTCTAAAATCAGCTCAGCTTTACACATTGTCCAACGTATACAACTAAACAAATTTGAATTTTGTGACAAATTGATAACAGCTGAAATCATTTCCTGAACTCAGCTCAGCTTTACACATTGTTCAACGTATATAGCTAAGCAGAGTTTTATAAATAGCATACTAGATTAGGTTCCTCCACACAATTATTCGTTGTTGTGCTAAAATTATTATTCTTTATTTCTGCATACTTCAGTCATTCTTTTCTTACTTCAAAAATGAATTTCGATGCTAGAGGTCCATCATATTTATCATCATTTTCATCTTCAGATGATGATAATTTTTTGAAAAATATCATTGCAGAGATTGATGAAACCGAAGAAGTAACTCGTGAGTACATTAACAACAATATGATCCTTGCTAACAATTTACGTCAACAAAACTACCAACCGATCCATGGTGGCTCGATTCCCGATCATGCAGTGAGCAACCGCGATCAAGAAACTGTGCATCATAATTTGGTCATAGATTACTTTGCTGATAATCCACGTTTTGGTGAAGATATGTTTCGTCGTCGATATCGGATGTCTCGAAGTTTGTTCCTTCGTATTGTTGATGCAATTAAAGATCAGGACTATTATTTTCAATAACGAAGTGATGGACTTGGTAGAATGAGATTATCACCGTTACAGAAAGTAACGACTGTTTTCGCATGTTGGCGTACGGTCTACCAGCTGATGCTATGGACGAATATGTTAAAATAGGTGAGTCAACAGCAATTGAAAGTATGACAAAATTTTATCGTGCTATGATGGAGATATTCGTAGAGCGGTATCTACGAACACCTAACGCTAATAATATTGCTAGGTTACTCTATATTGGTAAAAAACATGGTTTTTCAGAAATATTAGGAAGTCTTGATTGTATGCATTGGAAATGAAAAAAATTATCCAACGACATGGTCTGGACAATACGCAGGACGTAGTGAGTCACCAACTATTATCCTTGAAGCTGTAGCAGATTATGATCTTTGGATATGGCACGCATAATTTGGTATGCCAGGCACCAATAATGATATTAATGTGCTGAAGTCATCTAATCTTTTCTCTAATCTAGCTCAAGGTATTGCTCCTCCCGCTCACTATGTTATTCAAGGAAAAGAGTATAATATGTGTTATTATTTAGTTGATGGTATATATCCAAAATGGACTACTATTGTACAAATAATCCAACAACCACAAGGTAGGAAGAAAAAATATTTTGCCATGAAACAGGAAGCATGTAGAAAAGATGTAGAACGTGTGTTCAGAGTTCTTCAATCACGATTTGCAATTGTGACAGGATTAACACGTTTTTGGAAAAAAACAAGTGTTACATGACAAAATGACTGCATGCATTATTATGCATAATATGATAATCGAGGATGAACGTGATCTTTATGCACCAATTCAAGAAGTGAGAGAAGCATTAACACCAGAAGTTGATATTGTAGCAAATGAAACTACAAGATTTAATCAATTTATTGCACATTACAGACAAATCAAGGATAAAGATGCCTATATTGCGCTTTGTAATGCATTGATAGATCATCTATGGGAGGAATACACTAATTCAGATAGTTAAGTGCACGTTGAATTTGTAATTTTTACATTGTTGTTAATGTTTAATTATTTTTTGTATTTTATTTTCTATTGTGTTCTTAAATGTAATATTTTGGCAATATCAATAATAAAAATATAATATTTTAGCAATCAAGTTATTTTAATTAATAAAATAATATTTTATTGTTTTATTAGTTTAGTTTTTTAAATAATAAATCATTTTGTTTGAAAAACATGTGAAAAAAATAAAACTTGATATGTGGGGTTAATTGTTGAAATAGTTAAAAATATAGGGAATAAAAAATAATAATATAAAAGTAGATAAAAAGGAATATACTAAGAATATTCTTTTTTTGGTACAAAAAATGATACAGTGAGTTGGAGATGAATTGCTGTTTGATGTGATTTTTACACCATTTTTGTGTAAAATTTGCACCATTTTGGTGTGATGGGTTGAAGATGGCCTTAGTGAATTGAGGGCTTTTAACGTAAAGCTCCATTTCCCCTAGATTGTTGTTATATATTGATTCCTTTTATTATTATATCCTTCTTTTCCTCTCTGTCCGAAATATTCCCCTCTGACTTGTTGCTTGAAAGGTGGCAGACGATGCAGACAGCTAGGCTAGACAAGGGCTTCAGTTTTAACTGGGAACAAACTAACATCAGTACCTATACTCTTCCTTCTCATTTATGATGAGTTGATAGATTGGTCTGGTCTAGTGCTAACAGTGCTGATAGAGGAGTGAAATTACACGTATAAATACTTCTCCTGTATGCTAGCAGGCGCTGACAATCGCATATGCCAAAGACTACTATGTTATTGTCATTAGATAAAAAAAGTTCTGAACCACATTAAGGTGCTGAAGCCATTTGCCTGAATTAGGTCCAGAAGAAGCTGAATTCTAGTTGTCAAACAGGCATTCTGTCTCTGATTGTAATTTTTTAGCAAATATTTTAAGTTGGAAGTTATCTTTGACGTAATGACCACTATATTGGAAATTTTTCTTATGAGCATGTCATCTGAGGTTTGATCTTTAATGCGACATTGACGGGGCAAGCCAAAGCTTGTGACCATCTATGAAGCAGACGATTCAACTTCTAACTTATCTATTAAGTCTAAACCTAATTTAAATAGCTTCAGAATCTTTTACATCTCAAGCCATGACAAACGCTATATGAGGCATGTGTTTTTATGGAAACTAATACTGCACCCTTGAGATAATGGTGAACAACGCTTCAGAAATTCTGGTTCGGCCCAAATTGTTGGAGGAAAGATATTTGTGTTAGAATGGATTCTGCACTTATGGGGAAATAACTGAATCTGACTTCTGCAATACAGAAAGTACTGCGATCATGCATATTATATTTTAACACTGCTCTTCATTCTTTTTATAAACAAGAACTTAGGGGTTGACATTAGATACTTAGGCAGCCACAAATTTGATTAAAAAAAATTTTGTTGGTGCCTTTCAGTTCAACATTATGGTCCTTTGTTGATTCTAATGCTGATGATACAAAGGAAGAGATCATTCTGTGCCACAAGGATTAAGTATCTTTATTATTGATCTCTAGAACAGTTTATGGTGTGTGTATTGTCGAACTTTGATTCGTAGGCATTTTGTGAGCGATCAAGTTAAGCATGTGCCTTTGAGTCCCTTCATCTTACTGCTAAATAATGAATATTTGATGGATATTTTGAGTTCAATTCTGATTGCCAAATCGAAGCTTTTCCGTGACTGTCTGCTTCAGTTTGAGTCATAGCCAACATACAACTCAAAGCGCAAACCTGTGTGCTACTGGTGGTGGTATGAAAACGGAGGTTGCTTTCTATTCAAAGTTACGTTTTCATTATACTTGTATAGTATTTGTTTTGATTGCACACAATGCGGATGAATTAATTAAAGGAGCAATTCAAAGAAATCTAGCTGTACAATTTTATCGATCCTCCTTTGCAAAGTGCTGCAGATCATATTTTTCAGTTTGCAGACTATTCAAAATCACAAAGTACCGTCATTTACATATACACCAATAATATATAAAGTGGTGGATTATTTGGTTAATAATTTCTGAAGTTTTACTTGGATAGAAGTTGGAAATTGATCCAGCTGATTTACAGTTGCTGACAATTTTTGTTTGCCTTCTGCAGGGAATGCAGTTGATCAAAATATTTTTGCTGGTTTTTCTGGTCTCCTCCACAATTAGAGAGGAAACCAAGTAAGAGTTGAAATCTCTTTCCTTCTTGGATATGAGGAGAATCCACGCACTCATCGATTCTGTATGTTTTATATATTTTGTTTTGGAGTTCGTAGGTCTTGGTAGAATAACACAACATAGTTTTTGCAATTGATGCTCTGTATAGCTGCAGTTTATAGGAAATGTCGATAAATTCCTTCTCTTGTTGAGTTTTTAAAAAAATTTCTCCTGAGCTAAACGTATTATTTAGCGGATCATAACTGGAATATTTCATGAAAATAGAGATTTTCCAATAATATGGCACATTGATTGAGAATCCCACGTGGAAAATGTCATGAGGAGTGATTGTTGCAGAATTTACGCTGGCGGTTCCTGCAGAAGAGACTGCTTCATTCTAAATACCTGTTTTCCTTCAGAATCACAAAGCTCCACCTGTTCTATTTCGCGGTGAACGCAAAATAGTTTTATTTAATTTTATTTATTTATTTATTGAGAAATCAGGTTGAAAGGTCACTTCTACTTGCTAAACTTTGTACGTCCGTGAGTGGCACCTGGCTTTCAAGAGCGAGCAATTAAATTTGGAGGAAATTTAAACTTCCCTTCCATAAAAAAAAGGGGGCATTATTATTGTGATCATATGATTATTGGTTATGGAGAAAACGTGCTAGGCAACTTTTTTGCTCAACTTCATGCTTCATACAAATAAAAATTTGTATGAAACATTATTTTTGTTTCATAATATCCACGTTAAGTAACCAATAAAACATCCTTGAATAAAATTTGGAGCATACCTATTATAGAGAATTGTTCTCATGTTCATGTAAACAAAGCGAAGGCTGATTCGCGTAAGCTGATACTCAAAAACTTCTGCAGTTCTGCATAATAAATGTTAGTTCTCCAAAATACAAGACTATCCCAAAGAAGCAAAAGCTTTAAATGTTTTGCATTGAGATTCTAAGCCAATTTAAGTAGCAAAAAATCGGGGTAGTAACACAAGAGTTAGCAACCTAAATCAACGACTAGCTACCAATATTGATATTATGGTGTAATTTAAATAACTAAACAATTTAGGGTCAAAATATGCTAAAAATATATATGTGCTCCCGGACCAATGGCTTCATCCCTCAATTCTCCGAATAATGCCCTTCCTTGTTGGACGTATATATATCAGTTAATACTAGGACAGGAGGATTTTGAGGATTAATGCAAGAATGCACGACTGTTGGAGCTCAATTCTTCATCGTCTCCATGCCTGTAGAAAATGAACAATAACAATTAAAACCCAGTCCTAAATGAATCTCCGAGGGAAAGTTTAGGTTTCAATTAAAATCTATCTGACAGATCCATCTACTGAAATATATTTGAAACTTTTTAATATTCAAAATTTAAGAAAGTAGCATCTATAAATATTCAAATAGACCAGCCACTCCTAAACGGTGATCTGCTACTCTTCTCTTTTTAGAAGTATCATATATCTTTAGCCTTACCATTGAAGATATGTCTGAATAGTGAATAGACTAGAAAATTTACTCAAATAACTAAATACATGAAAGATAAATAGAATCTCATCAAATAAATCAATCAATAAAGAGACTAATTCAATTATATATTGATCAAAATTATAGTAGAATAACATTCAAAACAGAAGCAAACTTCAAAAGTATGAATGACTTACATCAATATCACTGGTTGGTAGGTAAAGACCTGTCCTAAATGATCCAAATACTTCCACCTACAGCAACAGCCAGTTAAAAGATAGGAAGTCCATGTATAGGCATAAATAAATCCAAGTAGGAACGGTTGTACGCATTGATATTCCAATATTGGTAAAGCATACTTTGGAGTGTGGCCAAATATATTTCACGACATCAAGAACACCTTGCATAGCAGCACTGCGTGAGGCTTCTTCTTCAGGAGTTGGTGACACAAAGTTGCAAAAATCAATTATCTCTGGGACACCACAGCAATATTTAGATCATTTCTAGTTATAAGGAATATAGACCACCAACTCTTGAAAAAAAATGAATAGAAATCAGG
>BQKN01000934.1:116985-129195 GCA_022839385.1 Asparagus kiusianus | reverse complement strand
TATATATATATATACGAAATTGCGATAACGTGCACATCTCCCCAGCAAATTTGAGATGGATATAAGATGAACTTTATGTTTATTGGCCTTTAATAAGAATTTTTGTAATAAAATACATTACCTTCATATTATGAGCTTATCTTTGATCATGTTGTAAAGAGTTGATCCTTTTTTCATAGCCATTTTCTTAAATAAAGTTACACGTAGAGGCATGCCACTATATAGTAAAAAGAAAAAATATTGATTTTATTTTTTTTCTTAAGCTATGATAGGTAAGTATCATATATATATATATATATATAGTCCACTATAATGATTTCCTACCTTTTGTCTTGCTTGTTAAGTAAGTATTATGTAGATACCTTTTGTCAATTATAGTAATATTTTCCTCCTCTTGCCTCTTGTCTGGTTTGTTATATCTCGTAATATAGTTGGTCAATAGCTTTACATTAGTTGATATTGCAATGTCATCTATATCTAATTATATAATAAGATTGTGACTCCTTTAGCATTTGAAGAATAAAATATAAAATTTTACGAGACTTACTAATATTTCTTGTACCTTCTATGGAAAAATACTTCTTGATTGGAAAAAGTTGTTTAATATTTCTCCAATGGGAAACTAGTTGGTGCTCCTGTGATAAATATGTCTCTTGTTAATATCAATTCAAGTGATTCATGTAAGTTTATGAATTTCGGGTTAATTTCATTCACTTTTCCATTTAAAATAAAAACAGCTAGATCCTTTTGAAGGATATATTTAAAGTTTCTTCATATATAACTCATTGTATTTTTTACCCTATAAATATTATTAACATCAGAGAATATATTCTTTACCATGTGAACATTACTAACATCAGAGAATAATGTTTATCAAATATAACCAATTAATGCTAAACTATTATATTACAGTCTTTTATCAATTTTAAGTGATTCAGTCTTCTATCAATTAATGCTACCTCTGTATTTTTATTACTCTAACTTATGAGTAAAGTTATATGCAACTAATTTTATTTAGACTATGATATTAAATTTTAATCTATCAATATATTTTTTAAATTTTAGGGTTTTCTGTAATTTTAAACTTTTGACGATGTTTCTACAATTTTTAAAACTTTGATGGTGTTAATTGCAAATTTTAAATTTTAGGAGGCTATTACTAATTTTTGGATTTTACGTTTATTGTTTTAAGTTTGAAAAGTCAGGATGTTTTGTGTAATTTTAAACTATTGAGGGTGTTTTGTGTAATTTTTAAAAAATTTTAGTTTTTTTCAGAATAATTTGTGTATTATCTTTCTATATCATCCTTGAGGCTTAATTGATGCAATAAAGAGCTTTTTACGATGCAGAAAGGGGAATCTTTATTCAAGTTTGATGGTAATTCCTAAAATTCATCTATGTTGTTCGCAAGTTTTGAGGGTCTTTTTTAATAATTTAATCTTTTGAGAGCATTTTTATAATTTTTGAAATATTGAGGGTGTTAGTTATAAATTTTAAATTCTTTAGATGATACTTTTACTTTCCAAATTTCATGTTTTTTATTTTAAGTTTTGATATGTGATTTTGTTTTGTGTAATTTTGAATATTTGTGAGTATTTTTTACAATTTTTAAAACTTTTTGGATTTTTTTATCATTGTAATATTTTATGTAACTTATTAATCTTATTTTTTTTAAAATTATTGAGCTATAAGTAATTCACGTGGGATTAATATAGGATATAATTATGATTATGATAGATTAAGATTTAAAAAAACATTTAAAAAAGTGAAGGATAATATTGACGAAGGAAAGATTTTTTCGAACTCGTGCATTTAAAGGAAATATGATTTAATTATAGTGTACTATGTTTGAATTGTTATTATATTTTCGCTGCATTATTTATGATATTCAAAAAATAGTAAGCAATCATATTCACCCTCCTCTAGGCTTACATCTTAGATCCTAATAGCATCTCCCACAAAATATTGGTAAAATTGCACAGGACACAAACAACAAATTTTACGTGGTTCGGCAAGTCGCCTACGTCCACGGGGCAAGAAGGGGATGAGTTTTCACTAATAGAGAAGAGAGTACAAATAAAGATTACAAAATTACTCAAAATCTCTTAAAACAAAGCTCTCAAATCTCTCACACAAACCCCAAACAACTTGCTCAGAAAACTCTCTTTTTTGTTCACCAAATAACTCCTTTTCAACTTACTAAACTCTAAAAACCGCGTTTCAGTATATATCAAAAGACAAACCCAATCAGAATAGGAAACCAGAATCAGGCCGAAACCAGATTGGCGGTCGACCGCCGAAACCATTACGGTCGACCGGACAGAATGACAGAAAACCAAAAATCTATTACAGGGTACACGGTCGACCGTCGAAGTCTTCGCGGCCGACTGGCCAGAGATTCAAAAACTACCATGTACTCGTGCACATTTCCGGTCAACCGCACATATTGTCGCGGTCGACCGGAAAACACCCAAGTGCCCGTTTGCTTCGTTTTTCCTGAACTTCGTCTCCGTTGTCGTCGTTTCTACAATTCTTCACCTAGGCAAAGTTTTCCCAAAACTTACCTGACACCAACCAAACCAAACGTCCCACTTGTTGCGTCCGGTACGAAGTGAAAACAATCCACGACAACGGACTCAATCCACAACAAATCGAGAACCCAAACGAGAATGCGAACAAACTCTAAAATGTTAGTATCAACTCATCAAACTGGCTGTATCAAAATGACTGCCTACGTATCCTCTTGCTCAAGGAATCAAGCCTCGTGTAGTTCACCCAAATGGCCTTCGAAAGCCCTCAATAAACTAGAAGGATTTTCAACCCTTCACCAACTTCACGATCATCACCAACAAATCTGCAGCTGATGACATTCTTATTGGCCTCAAAGTGAAAAGATAAACTCTCTTCCAAACTTGCATCTCTCCACACCAAATCTGTCTTGGAGCTTAACCCCTCAACCCTATATGTAGAAGAAACACAATTATCAAACACCTCCACCTGAGGTGAGCCTACGACCATAGCCAAATTTGAACTGAGTCCACCTGCTGCACTCGAATCCTGATCTTCAAACTCATCATCTTTATCCACATCAACATGGTACCCAATCTGTGTTACCTCAGCTAGAATCCCAAACGATACAGAATGATCTGGAGAATGTAGAGTAATCTCCACCCAACGTGAAGTAGCATCACTCTCCATTTGTTGTAATACATCTCTGAACTAACCAATACTCTCTACCTGCTGAGAGTCAAACGTGACATTACTGCTCAGAACAACCTTCTTGAAAACAGAGTCCCATAACATGTAGCCAAACACGCCTCTGAATTCCAAATATGCACTCGGATCAATTTTCACATCCTCGATGTGATAATATGCTGGGAACCCAAATATCTGAAGCAAACCAAAATCTGAAGCTGCTCTAACAGAGCCAAATACTCCAATCGCAGCAGACGACAACTTATGAATAAGATGACTCGAATATGTCAAAGACTCAATATCAAAACTCTTCTTCAAACTACTTCTTGACACCAAACACTGATCCTTCTCCAGTAAGGAATAACTCATCAAATTTGTCACCTCATCTCGTTGCCCCAATGTTTTCTTTCTAATGAAGCGTCTCAAGATGCCTTGAGCTCAGTACAAATGCAGAAATGGATCGCTCTTGTACTTCCCACCAAAATCAAAATGGAGTATTCTGTCCTTTCTGTTGTTTTGGTCTCTATACACTTCTTCCACTAGTTGTTGACTACTAGGACTTTACTCAAATGTGACTTGATTACAACCCAAACATGCCTAGAATAGTCATCAATAAAGGAAACCAAATACCTATTACCTACCAATGATGGCTCCTTGGAAGGCCCCCAAACAGCCATGTGAACATCATCTAGAAGGCTCTTAACTCGATGAATAAAGATGCCAAACTTCACCTCGGTTTTCTTGCTCACATCACTATGCTCACAGGACTTCAAATTACAGGTCAAAGCACCTCTCACCAATCCTTGCATATCCGAAGCTTGCAAGAAACCAACACTAGAATGTCCTAGCCTCAAATGCTACAGTCTAGCCGAATCAATAGAAGTCACTAGCGCTCCACCTGACACTATACTTCTAGTCAAGTAGTACAAGTTATTCTTCCTGACGCCCTTCATCATATTCATGGACCCCTTTATGACCTTTAGAATTGTATTCTCTAAAATCACCCTATAGCCTGTTATCTCTAAAGTTTCAAGTAAAATGATGTTTTTCATCAACTGTGAAACGAATCTCACTTCCTTCAGCTCCCTAGTCACCCCGTCACACATCCTGATCCGAATTATTCCAATACCACCGATAGGGCATACATGATCATTACCCATGTGCATGACATCCCCTCTTTCTAACTCCTCAAAGATGAAGAACCAATCCCTCCTAGGGAAAATATGGAATGTAGCACTCGAATCTAACATCCACTCTGTAGAGTTGGCTTAACAAACTGACGGTAGTCCTAGGCATAAGTAGCCCGAAGAATTTGAATATGAATTGTTACCACTAGCTTTGGCAACATTCACCTCTGAAGCTTGTACGCATTTCCATTTATTCTTCCGGGCTCTATCCTTCAACTTTAGGCATTCAGACTTACAATGTCTATCTTCTTTGCAAAAAGCATATTGATTTCTACCAACTGAAGGATGTGTTCCTCTAGACTACGACCTCCTATTTTGGACTTTTCCCTTTTGCGATCAATGTCTCTGCTATTGTATCATTTGAAGACTCCTTGTCCTTCTTCCCTAGCTAATAATTTACAAGAGTAGTGGTAACCTCACTATACGAAAGGGATACCTTTCTATTAATTAGGGTAAGAACGAAGGTCTCATCTTCCTCGATCATGACATCCACATTCGCCAAATCCGCATGAAGCTTCATGTAGTTATTCATGTGATCACTAATTGAGATTCCCTTCTTTAACTGGAAACAGTAAAGTTTTCTCTTCAAGTACAAGCGGTTCTCAGCAGTCTTCGTCAAATACTTACCTTCAAGAATCTCCCAAATCTTCTTTGTAGAAGTCTCATTGATCACATCATATTTTAGATATTGCATTAAACAAGATCTAATCACACCACACGCCGTTCGATTCATCTTCTTCCAAACCTTTTCTTCAATATCGTCCAGCTTTTTGTCCAACTCCAAAGTGTCTTTCAAATTTTGCGCGTTCAGCGCATCCAAAACTTCACATCTCCATAAGCTAAAGTTGTTCGTGCCATTAAACTTCTTCACATCTATCTTTATAGAATGGATATTCAAACTTTGAACAGTCTTCATGCCAGAAGTATCACTCTCAACACATTCTTTCTCAGCCATCTTCCTCAAAACACCAACAAACCAATGAGAAACAAACTAAAAAATAGATCTAAACTATGAGAAATGTAGATTTTTATCTCCAATTGAAACCGTAATAAGAGCATCCAAAAGATCTCACCCTCACACGATGGAAGAGAAGATCCACAATAGTAAAAATTCCGCCATTATCTCCAAATGAAACCCTAGACGAGCTTCCAAAGTGATCTACTCCTTCACCTAACCCAAGCGTAGTCTGGTGTGCTCTGATACCACTTGTTGGGCTGTGAAGCCTCTTTTTGGGGTCCGAGGAAACACGAAGTCGTCGAGAGAGAAGGTCACACAAACACAAAATTAACAACATGAACACAAACAACAAATTTTACGTGGTTCTGCAAGTCACCTACGTCCACATGGTAGGAAGGGGATGTGTTTTCACTAATAGAGAAGGAAGTACAAATAGAGATTATAAAATCACTCAAAATCACTCAAAGAAAACTCTCAAATCTCTCACACAAACCCCAAACAAATTGCTCAGAAAACTCTCTTTTCTGTGCACCAAATAACCCCTTTTCAACCTTACTAAACCCTAAAAATCGTGTTTCAATATATATCAAAATACGCACCCAATCAGAACAGGAAACTAGAATGAGGCCCAAACTCGATTGGCGGTCGACTGCCGAAACCATCACGGTCGACCGGACAGAATGACAGAAAAACCAAAAATCCATTACAGGGACCGCGGTCGATCGTCAATGTCTTCGCTGTCGACCGGCCAGAGATCCAGAAACTACCCTATACTCGTGCACGTTTTCGGTCGACCGCACATGTTGCCGCGGTCAACCGGACAACACCTAAGTGCCTGTCTGCTTTGTTTTTTAGGAATTTCGTCACCGACGTTGCCATTTCTACAACATACTGTAAGGTTGTATAGCAGTATACTATAGGGTGTATAACAACATACTATATGTTGGCCTATTCCCAATTAAAATAAACATATCCAACGAGCATATGCTGTGGGTATGTATTTTGGTTAAGTGATCATCACATTTTATTATATTTTATACCTTCATTATTTATTTTATTTGAATAAATATATCACTAATAACTTGTTTTTCAACTTAATTTAAAGATAATAAAGAATTATTGAATAAGAGCTCAAATAAGGATTATTTCAAGCTAAAAATCTCTAATGAAGCCCTAAATGCCTAAATCCAAAGTCCATGTCTAAGTTTAGAAGTAGATCTCAGCATCCATCACTTTCTTGCTTAGTAATTATTAATAACTTAGCCTACAATTGAGAATCAAATCAAATCTGAAAAGAAACAATATCAAATTCGTACTCAGGATGGTCAAGTGCAAAGAAAAGGCGATATCTCCCAATCTAGAAAGCATACTATTGCATTTTTCCTATCCTAGAAAAAATCCTGGTTCCGCTAGCGTTGAAGGAATTTAGAGAATTTATACCTCGGATTGATGCTCTAATCTGCAACTTGTGATGATCTACTCGGATCTCGACGATAGAGGAAACTATAAAGGACGAGACTCCCCGCACTATTCATGATCCATGCAGTAACCTCTAATCAATTCTCTCGAGCTCTTACCAATTTGAGTATTTAGAATAGTGTCTGAGATATGAAGTATTCACCCCTATTTATAGGGGTAACTTTAGAAAGAGATAGAAGATCTCATAACTCACTAACTCCCTTGGTCCTATCCTAATCCTCATGACAACAAAATATCAATATGTTGAGATATGGTAGCTCGCTAATGGCATAATATCCTCACATACTCCCACTCGATTGAAAAGTGGGCTATAATGCTCTCATTGATCACAAAGTCCATACGACTACTGTGTTGTGCAACACTCGAGATAACCTGCAATCAGCAAGCTCAATACTACAAACCCTTGTAAAAAGTGAGAAAATAGACATCGAGCTCTTTGAGAAAAGAAAAATATAGACATAGTTTTGTATATCCAGATCAAACTATAAATGCATCTCTAGTCTGATATCTTCTAATTTCTACTACGAGAAGCATACTTGTCTACCACAGAACTATTTGGTAGGATCCACACTTCGTGAAAAATTAAGCTCTAGATGTAGACTCATTACCAACGTAGATGTTAGTGATCTTCTTCTCGCATTGTTGCTGATTTAATCTAAGAATAGCTGCTTTTCGAATCACCTTCCTTTAGGTCAAATCTATCATGGCTGTAGGTGAGGAGTCAAAGTAGCAACACTGCACTCAAACCTTCATGATATAGTCAAATGTTGTTGGGGGACGGTTATTGGTTAAGGATTGTTAAGTAGGACTTGGGTTTTTTTTTTTTTTTTTTTGAATTTCAAATTAGGTTATTATTCTTTTCGGACTAGAAATTGGATTTAAATTTAAGGTATTATTGGTTTAGGACTAGGATTTGGATTTGAATTTCAATTTAGGTTATTGTTAGTTGTTAATTGAAACGAGGGTGGTTTTCAAAATTAATATTTATTTTTTTTGTAAATTGATTTAACATGATAATTTATTGAAGATCCTACTTGAAAAATCCATGAATCTAAAATTTAGTCTGAGAACTCGATCCTTAGTTTACAAATCCAAAGCAAAAGTTGAAGAATACAAACTAAAAGTTCAAGAATTCTAGTCGAAAATCAAAATCCACTCCACGAGTCCGATGCTTTAACCATGAAATCTAAGTCCAAGTCCCAATCCAAAAAAATTGTTCGAATCTAAATCAACAATCTGAAATGAATAGCACCCCGTAAGGGTATAAGTAAAGTAAATTATATCTTCCATATGATTTTGACTTCACATGATAGTAAAAAAGGGATCCACTCGCCTTCTCAGAATCATGTAAATCACCCAGCACACGTGGTAGGATCACGTGCCATGATAGAGTAACACTCCACTAGAGAGTATGTGTTCATCCCCACATCATGTGAATCTTGACCTAATCAGCAAGTTCATCGCGCTTCGGCCTATCTGCCTTCTACTCAGCAATTATACCATCATGCCTAAGTAGAGCCCAAACACCTCTGGCTTTCAGTGGGCTACAATGAACTTGGGACCGTAAAGTCGATCATTTTCAACAATGATCTCATCTTGATTCTCAAATGAGGCAATACAGCTCATCCATGAATGTAGCTCAATATCAGCACCATGCATGACGTTCTCATAGCCATCTCATCTTTGCTTGCTTAGTTATAATGCTAAAGGCAACTGCTCGTGTAAGTGAACAAGTCTTTTAATATGTTTGAATATCTTCAATTATTTTGCTAATTTTTTTAGAAAAATTAACATCTCATAACATTTCATAACTTTCACAATGAAATATAGATAAACTTGAATGTCATAAAAGCCAACTGATAATTCATTATTTGTGTCTCATCTAAGTCACAAATCTAGTTTCTATCACACAAGAAATAATTTTTGCATACCATTTATCTTTCTTCACCCTTTTATTGTAGCTCAATGCACAAGTCCAATTGAACAAGTAATGAAGAAGTATGTACGCAAGCACTCACTATTGCATACAACAAACAACCATTAGAGTTTGAATGTTGTCATCTATTTCCTTTCCTTTTCTAATTTTGGATCACATTCAGACAAACAGTACACCAAGTCCCAAACTTAATTTGTCCTCTTGGTTTTTTAATGTCCATCCATTTCTTTGCTTTGGGGCCAAAAAGAGTCTCATATGAGGACTTTGGATCCACAACATCATGTGGTGCGACCGTATACACTTCCCCCTCAATCTCAAAATAACAATGAGATATTGGTTGGCAATTGCTTTGTCTGAGTTCTTGAGATTCTTATGATAGTGGTACAAGAACAATTATGGGAATGCCACTCCTACTGTCCCCAGGGAGCATAGGACCTTCGTCCTCATACTCAACTGAGCTACTTCAAATAAGTCAAAGTCTTAGTTCATCTTCCTCTTACGGAGAAAATTCTCCTCAAGGAACTCAACTGTCTTTAACTCGATCTCTAGAGTTATTCCAACTTCTTGTGCTCCAATGAATACATAACCCTTTGAATGTTTTGAATAGCGAATAAATACACAATTCTTCCCCCTTGGGAACAACTTCCCATGTGGATGAGATGTGGTGTGCACATAAACCACTGAGCCCCATTACCGCAACTTACCCAAGTTAGGTTTTTTGTAGGTCCAAAGCACACAATATGCGGAACCAACAGCTTTGGAAGGCACGTACATAGGCAATAGTCAATAGCGCATATCCCTAAACTTATATGTGTAAATTCACTTGTGCCATCATGGACCTCACCATGTCAGATAATATTCTATTCATCATCTCCACCACATCATTTTGTTGCGGAGTATAGGGGGTAGTCATTTGTCGGACATTCCCTTTCTTCTCACAGAGCTCCTTGAACTATTCAGATAGATATTATCAACCACAATCAGTTCATAACACTTTTATGCACTTGTCAAATTGATTCCCAACCTCATTCAAGTATGTTGAAAGCAGCTTGGTGCCTCATACTTGTGAGAGATTAGGTAGACTTGACCGTATCATGAATATAGTGATGTAAGGGACTCCAGTTCTAACATTCATACTTAGTGGTCAAAAAATGTCAAAATAGCTCAGCTATTAATGGCAGATGTGCACTATTCCAAACAGTTCTCTTGCAGCTTTGCTTGCAACACAAGGCTCACAGGTGGGAAAGACGACCTTAGCGAGCAAACTAAGAAGTTCACTCGAGCTAGATAGATCATTCTTTCTTACATTATGTGTACTAATTTAGCATGCCATATAACATACTCATTTCACAGAAATAGACTTCACAGAAATAACTATATTTTTATTTGCTTTGCAGTATAATCAAAATAAACCATCTTAATGGTTGCCCAAAAATGTAGCTGTTATGTCCGATAATAAAACGTTTTATTAAAAATAATTATAACTAAAATGAAATAGCTTAGACACTAAAAAGAATTTGGCCTAATCTTTAGAGAATGCAAGACTTTAAGAAGAAGCCAAGCTCCACATTCTTTCCATTTAAGAGTTGATCCAGTCGGAGTGCGATGATACTACTCAACAAATCCATCCTTATTCCCAAGTATATGATCCGAGCATCCTAAGTCTGCAACCTACAAATAAAGAGAATCAGTAAAAGTCAGAAAAAAATAAGACTACAAACTAATTCATCATTTAAGGTTAGAGTGAGTACTTTCTTTCGCTGTGTGCTTTCACACACAAATTGTCCTAAGATTCCATAGATGTTGCATGCCATTTTGACTTTTTCCTTCTTTCCCACCCCCTTCTGGTGTCAAGCATTCTTGTTAAGCTTGGGTTCTTCCCGAGGATCGCGTATTGCATGACACTTTACTCTTCGTAATTGGCTTGCGGTGTTCTTGGTGTAGCATGCATGTGGTGAACTAAACTTTTAGCTTCATCTAGAATTAACACTTTGTTCCTCAAGACCAAGTGTTTTTCAAGGTCAACAAAATGTCTTTGTAGCCTCCTTATGCAGGAATATCCTCCTGATATTGTCCCACTTTGCAGTTTTCGACATCAAGCTCATAACCGCCTAGATTTTCTATTTAGGGTTGACCTTCCTTATTCAGTTGTGTGATCATGTTAGAAATAATCCTAAGATATTTCTTAATCCTATGAGTGGGATCCATCTTATACTTGTCAAAACGAAGGTTGAGTGTGCGTAGATTAGTGATGAGGTCATTCTAAAAGCCTAATGTAGAGCTTCCATTATAGTAGAATATTTTTCATACCGGCAAATGAGATCATCATTCATGTAGCTCAGGATCAAATACTAAGCACTGCGATCCATTTTTGACCAAACAGCATAATCCGTTTACCTTTGAAGAGTGGCTTCTAAATTCAACACCTCAAGTTCTTTATCTAGAGTAGCCATGTGATCACCCTTGTTCAATGAATACTGTATCTTATAGCACCACATGTTGTAGTTGTCACCATTTGATTTTTGCACTTCCAGTACATAAAAAATTATAGTTTTGGCGGTCATGACCAACAAACACATAAGATTGGTTTTTAGGTTGCTTTTAAATGAGCCAAAATAATTAATTACTTTTGCAAAAAGTATAAATTTCAATCTTCATAAAGTCATTGTGGCAAGACTAAAACTTCTTTATACTTGGAATCAAATCTTGCTTGACAAATTATTGAAGAAAATTTCAATTTATTTTTTGTCAAAAATTTTAGGATATATTTAGGAGCTTAAGAACTTCCACCAAATATTACCTCCCTCATTTATATCCATCTAGCTAAAGCATTATCTCATGCACTATCCTAGATCAGACCTTATGCAATAATGTCTTTTTTCAAAATTTTATTTGAATCGTTATGCCTCATTAGTGAAGAGGGTAAATTGAGAATTTCTATGTGTAGGAGCGCGATTTAAGCGCCTTTACTCTCTGGCCTCTAGGTCACTATGAACTCAATTGCATATGCCACATCGTTCCCTTTCAACTCCTAGCACAAGTGGTGAAACTACCCAAGTTTGCAACAATTGGTGAGGCTACCGTGATGTTCTAAAGGCACATATCTATTTTCTATAATATTCGTATTTTCGATTTAATTAAGATCTAAATTCAATAATTTTACTAGGGTTGATCCCAAACCTAATTGTTATCCAAACCTCTAAATCCATCCAAAAAAATTTTAAAAATAGAACTAAAGATTTAATTTTATCTTTATCGAATTTCCCCCAAAATTTCAAGATATTATCAGATTTTTCTAAATTTTACCTTTAATTTCTTTATTTGAAAAAAATATTTGCATAGATCAGATATCAGATTTTATGCCTTTATCAATAATGATTAAAATAAATAGTCAATCAATGAATTATAGATCTATCTATTCCTAAACCCTAGAAAGATATGAGATTTGTATATAT
>BQKN01000934.1:99782-116585 GCA_022839385.1 Asparagus kiusianus | reverse complement strand
AGAGAGAGAGAGAGAGAGAGAGAGAGAGAGAGAGAGAGAGAGAGAGAAGAGAGAGAGAGAGAGAGAGAGAGAGAGAGAGAGAGAGAGAGAGAGTTTGTGGTTGATGGTATGACTGGAAGTGTGCCTGTATCATTTTTTTAAAAGATGTTGAGGTTCGATCCTAGATCTTGAGATGATTTTTTTTATTTTTTTAAGGGAAAATTGCTTAGGGGAACCAAATTAAATTCGGCTATGCATCCCCACCCCCCAACTAGAGTCAACCACTTGGGGGCACATTGACCCAAGTTTTCATGCTTTCTCACCCCAAACCCAACAGTGTTTCTCTACTTTATAGTGTATTTTCCAGCATTACCCATTTTGCCCTTTCTACTCTCATTTTTGATTTGGGTAACAGTGTTGAAATCGGCTTTGATCTGAAGAACTTGGGCTTTATCTTATTCGCCAGCCAAGCAACCCATCATGAAGTAGCGGTAGTCAAATCAGTGAGCAGGGGGGTTTTATGGAGGGAAGAGGTAGAATTGAAGGGGAAAATGTACACGGTTCCCTCCAAAATATTGCATTCCTAACATATACTCTTCTCTCTTTTGATCTACTCCTAAAATCTTCAACAACCTTCAACAATCATTTATATTCTGAACTTTTTCCTCTTAACTTCTTCAACAACCAAAATGGAAAATTCTTTAATGTGTGTGATTTCATTTAACATTAATACAACCCTTATTAAAGTCAATTCAGCAACAAGTTTAGCTGAATTGAAGATGAAAGCCGCAGAGAATTTTAGAGTACGGTTCGAAAGTTTGTTGATAAGTTACTCTATCGAGAAGTTTCCTAATGTCTCGTTTAAGCTTTCAAAAGATGAAGATATTCTCAACATGATAGGTTATCATCGTTCAATGGGGTTAAATACGTTGACTATGACTGTTACTGAAAGAGATGAAGGACCCACCCATGCCATAGGGACATAAACAGAGCTTAAGTAAGTATTCAAAAGTATATTTTCACGTTCTGGATACACGTGACATATTCTGTTATATATGTGACCTGAAGACATACCACGTGACATTTGGACCTTATTTGTGATATATTGTCTTTATTTGTGACATTTGAGTCTTATATGTGACTTTACTGGTAAGTATCACATGTGACTTATATGTGACCTTTACATTAAACCTGCAGTGTTCCTAATGGAAGCTCACAGTCATCAGAGCATATTGAGCAACCTTATGAGAGTATCACAATCAAGGAATCAGAGAGGATCCCAAATGACAACCCTCAAGGAGAGCATGTGTACAGTATGAACGACGTAGTAAGTGACTCGTCACGGATCCCAGCATGGTGGCACGAGGCAATTATTGGAAAAGGGCAGCAATTTGAAAGTGCAAAAGAAGTTAGAATGACTCTTATATACTACTCTATAGCTAAGAAGTTCGCTTTCAAACATGTTAACAATGAGCCAAAACGTATTCGTGCTAGTTGCATGTTTAGAGAAGAAACAAACTGCCCGTGGTTATTTTTCGCTTCACCATTGAGCCATGTGTCGACATTTGCTATAAAGAAATTTGTTTCTCAACATACATGTGGACAACATAACAACACAGCGGGTCACTTCAGAGCATCAAAAAGGTGGATTGCGAGTATGCTACAATCAATTATGAAGAAGCGTCCATATATAACCCCAACTGACATTAGAAAGGAATTGCACTCTCAATATGGATTAAGAGTTAATTATTCTAAAGCTTGGCGTGCTAAAGAGACAGCAAAAGATGAAATAATAAGCAACTTTCCGCGCTTCAGACTATATAAAGATCACAGTTAATGAATATATATAATAGTAACATGACATGAATATATATCACATGAGGAAATCATGCATCACAAATAATAAGCAAAAGTCACAGATAAACTGTTTACGTCACAAATAACAGGGAGCTATCACAAACAGTGTGTACATGTCACAGACAACCAAATCTACCGTAGGAGAGTTACCTGCTCAAGTTCAATGCCCACTTCTTGGCCTTAATCACCTTCTCCCTCTGCTTTCTCTTCCTTTCCTTCTTCTTTCTTCGCCTCATCTTGTCTCTCTATTTGAGGCTGCATAAATGTTAAGAATGTAACCAATTTTGTTCAGCAAACTTTTCTCAACATATTTTTTCCTCGTTTGAAATAGGAAATAAATTATAACCTCTTCTTTTTTGGGCATGATTTGTTTCTCTTCCTCAAATCTTTTCTCAATTTCGGCCTTAATGGCCATCGTATCAACGCCACGAGCAATAAGTTCTTGCTCATAGGCTTCATTCAGCATCACCAACTTTTTATAAGCGTCATCCTACATTAACAATAAAGTGATAGTGAGTAAATGTCACAAATACAAAGATCGCACATAAAGTCATCAACTTTACCCCTTTTTCCACTCTTTTCTTCCTCGAAGCTTTTTCATTCGTAACTTCCTCATCCATTTCAGCCTTCCTCTTTATAGACTTCTGCTTGATCTCCTCATGTACATACCACGGTAGGTCATGCTCCGGTAAGTGTTGTGCGCGGCGGAAGCTTCTAGTGCAACACAAACAATAACTCGAACTAAACCACAAACAATATGCAAACCACAACCACAGCAAGAACAAACAATTTACGTAGTTCGGCAAGTTGCCTACGTCCACGGGGCAAGGAGGGGGGGGGGATTTTACTACTAGAAATCAAGAGAATACAAATAGGGTTACAAATCTCTCAGACCAAACCCTAAAACAAAGCACTTGATCTCTCAAAGCTCTTCCACAATTGGATGCAACAAATCTCTCTTAGAGGCTGCTCAAAATTGTCGTTCAGATACCCTAACAAAATAGGTTTAGGGTATATATAGATTACAAAACGAAACGGGTCAAAAAACCTGAAGCCCGGCCCAAATCATCGTCGGTCGACCGCGGCGGTCGACCGCGCAGGTCTCGCGGTCGACCGCGCTGGTCGACCATATCATCAAACCCAAGAGTAAAATCATTTACAGTCATCCGTGGTCGACTGCGCCGATCGACCGCCACCAGCTCCGGTCGACCGCACCGGTCGACCGCCACGCACTCCGATTCCCAGTCGGTTTGGTGCACGTTTGCGGTCGACCGCGCCGGTCGACCGCCAAACTCTCTGCTGACTTTTCTGATTTTCTATAATTCTTCAATTCTCCACCTCGGCAAATGTTTCCACCAAAACTGAGCTGACACCGAATCATCCAAAAGTCCCTCAACAAGTCAGGGAACCAATCTAGAGCTGAAACATGATCTCCCCCCATCTGAATCAACTAATCAAACCGGCTGCATCTGAAAGACTGCCTACGTATCCTCTTGCCCAAGGAATCAAACTGAACGTAGTTCACCCAAATGGCCTCCAAAGGCCTCAGCACTGAAGGATGTTTAAAAGCTTCAAACAATGACCAAAATTTACACCTGAAACAACTTTGGTCAACATATCTGCAGGGTTGTCATTTGTGTGGACCTTCTCCAGTATGACATCTCCATCATCCAAGATTTCTCGTACAAAGTGGAACCTGACGTCGATGTGCTTCGTGCGCGCATGATAAACCTGGTTCTTCACCAAATAGATAGCCGACATGCTATCACAATATACCCGAATAGTCTCCTGAGCGATCCCCAAGTCCTCCAATAATCCACGCAACCATAAAGCCTCCTTAATAGCTTCAATAACTGCCATATACTCTGCCTCTGTAGTAGAGAGAGCCACTGTGGACTGAAGCGTGCAACGCCAACATACAGGTGCACCTGCTAATGTAAAAGCATAACCTGACGTAGACCGGTGTTTGTCAAGATCTCCAGCATAATCTGAATCCACATATCCAATACAATCATGCCCATCCTTCTCATCCTTCTGAAATACTAAACCAATATCCACGGTGCCTCGAACATACCGTAGAATCCACTTCACGGCCTCCCAATGACCCTTCCCGGGGTCGTGCATGTATTTCGATACCATGCTCACGGCCTGTGATAAATCTGGCCTCGTACACACCATCGCATACATCAAGCTACCTACTTCTCTGGCATATGGGACCTTCGACATATAATCTCTGTCCTCAACTGAAACAGGTGACATCAACGCAGAAAGCTTGAAGTGGGGAGCCAATGGTGTGCTTACTGCTTTTGTATTTCCATCAAAGCTGAATTTCTTCAACATCTTCTGCAAGTAGCTTTTCTGTGTAAGCTTCAAACTCCCTCTCACCCTGTCTCTCTCAATCTCCATACCCAATATCTTCTTTGCCTCACCAAGATCCTTCATCTCAAACTCGGATGATAACTCCTCTTTCAGCTTTCGAATAGCCGAAGAATTCCTAGAAGCAATAAGCATATCGTCAACATATAAAAGCAAATATATGTGCTCACCATCCTGTAGCTTGTGCATATAAACACATGGGTCATATGGGCTCCTCGTGTACCCTCGGCCAAATATAAAGCCGTCGAATCTCTTATACTACTGTCTTGGTGACTGCTTCAAACCATAAAGAGACTTCTTCAGCTTACAAACCAAATCTTTCGTTCCTGCAGCTTTGAAACCCTGGGGTTGTGTCATGTAGATCTCCTCATCTAAATCACCATGTAGAAAGGCTATCTTCACATCCATCTGGACCAAATCCAAATCCAACTGTGCCACCAACGCCAATAAAATCCGAATCGACGAATGTTTAACAACGGGTAAAAATACCTCGTTGTAATCAATGCCCTCAAGCTGTGCATATCCCTTGGCAACCAATCTGGCTTTGAACCGAATGTCCCCAATAGAAGATCCCTCCTTCTTCGCATATATCCACTTGCAACCAATAGCTTTCTTACCCTTAGGTAGATGTGCAAGTGCCCAAGTGTCGTTCTTCTGAAGAGACTTCATCTCCTCCTCCATAGCTTCCCTCCACCTGATCGAATCAGGGCTAGACTCTACCTCCCTGAATGTGGCTGGAACCATATCATCAACGACCTCCACTGATAATGCATATGTGACCATAACATCATTATACCTAGCTGGCCAGCGAATCTCTCTCCTCGGTCTATCTGCTGCAATGGACCTCTGAATATGACCCTGTTCATGAGTCCCATGATCCACTGTATCCTCTGTCTGCCCGGCTGTCATCTCACCTCCTCCCAGTATCACCTCTGTAGGAGCCTCAATAGATACAATGCTCTCTGGAGTGGGTGGAGTCACATCAACCTCCACCTGCTGCGATATCTCTCCTATCTGGTCTCCCTCCACCTGCTGAGGGGCTCGAGGCCTCATCATGTACGCCTCGTCAAATGTAACATCTCTTCTAATAACTATCTTCTTGTCCTGTGGATCCCATAACTTGAAGCCTTTGACTCCATCTCTAAATCCCACAAAGACTGCTTTCCTCGCTCTCAGATTTAATTTACCATCACTGACATGATAATAAGCTAGACACCCGAATATCCGAAGCGACTCATAGTCACTAGCCACCGAACCAAACCAACGCTCCAAAGGAGTCTTCCCGTCTATCGCAGTGCACGACAACCTGTTCACGAGATGGCTCTCATAAACCAACGCCTCAGCCCAAAAGGATCTAGGCAATCCACTCTGCGTCATCATACACTGCACCTTCTCCAGCAAGGTACGGTTCAATCTCTCAGCCACCCCGTTCTGTTGCGGTGTCTCTCGAACTGTGAAGTGTCTTCTGATGCCGTGATCCCGGCAACACTGCAGAAACGGATCACTCTTGTACTCTCCGCCGTTATCTGAACGTAGAGTCTTCACCTTTCTACCTATCTACAGCTCCATTTTTTTTTCCACTCCACAAAAATATCCAGGACCTGATGTTTATGCTTCATCGGGTATACCCAATTTCTCCTAGAATAGTCATCAATGAAAGTGACAAAATAGTTGGTCCCCCCAAGAGATGTGTTCTTGGAAGGACCCCAAACATCTGTGTGAATATAATCCAATGTACCTCGGATGTTGTGAACAGCGGTGCCAAACTTTACTCTAGTCTTCTTCCCAAGTACACAATGCTCACACAGCTCCATCTTGCATGTCATAGCACATTTCAATAGTCCATGTTTCGCCAATGACTGTAGGGACTTATCTCCTGTGTGTCCAAGTCTCATGTGTCATAAAGTGGTAGTGTCCTCCTCTGTAGTGATAGAAGCTGCCAGACCCCCTGTAACTGTCTTGCCCTTTAAGTAGTATAAGTTATTTTCCCTGACACCTCGCATCACCACCATAGAACCCCTCGTGACCTTCACTGTAGCATCCTCTAAGATCACTCGATATCCTGCTGCCTCCAAAGTCCCAAGAGAAATGATGTTCTTCGTCAACTGCGGCACGAACCTCACTTCCTTTAATTCCCTCACTACACCGTCATGCATCCTAATCCGGACTGAACCAATACCACCAATAGGACATACGTGATCATTACCCATAAGCACGACATCCCCTCTTTCCAGCTCCTCAAAGCTAGAGAATCACTCCCTCTTAGGGCAGATGTGATATATAGCTCCCGAATCCATCATCCACTCCGTGGAATCCGCATAGCAAACCGACGGTAAAGCAGGGCATGAATAGCCTAAAGAATCTGAATCTGAATGCTCACCAATAGCTTTTGCAACATTCACTTCTGAAGCTTGTACAGCTTTCCCATTATTCTTCCCGGCTTTTTCTTTCCACTTTGGGCAGTCAATCTTCTAATGTCCTTTTTCTTTACAATACCGACATTGATTTCTACCAACACTCTTATAGGCACTCCTATTCTTTGACTTTGAGCGGTTGAACTGACGACGGTTTGGATCTCGGCCTCGAACTGCTAACGCATCTCCCGATGCCTTCTCGGAGGGTTCACCATCACTCTTCCTCAACTCATAGTTCACCAAAGCCGAGGTCACCTCCTTGTAGCTAACTGTAGTTCTTCCATTAATCATAGTGAGAACGAATGTACCATAATCATCTTTGGGCAACGAACACAGAAGTACGTAGCATCGCCTTGTCTTCTTCCTCAACTATAATATCCACATTGGCCATATCTGAAAGTAGCTTAGTGAAGTTGTTGACATGCTCCCTGATGGAAACCCCTCTCTTCATCTTGAACTGGTAAAATCTCTTCTTCAAGTGAAGCCGATTCTCAATGCTCTTCATAATATATTTCTCATTGAGTGTTTCCCACATCTTCTTCGCCGACGTCTTGTTCATGACATCATAAATAAGATCCGGCGTCAAGCATGACCTAATAACGCCACAAGCTCTACTGTTCATCTTTCTCCAAACCTTATCCTCCAACTCAGCGGGTTTCTCTTTTAACTCAAGAGTCTCCTCCAAATTCTGTGCATCCAAGGCATCCATCACCTGACACCTCCACAATCCAAAATTGATCTTGCCATCAAACTTCGAAACATCAATCTTCGTGTTATTGATGCTCAGACTCTGTATCGCCTTTGTTAGAGACGAACCTGACGTGCTTGCATCTCTCATGTTGTCGATCTAGCTTTGATACCAATTGTTGTGCGAGGGGGAAGCTTCTAGGGCAACACAAACAATAACTCGAACTAAACCACAAACAATATGCAAGCCACAACCACAGCAAGAACAAATAATTTACGTGGTTCGGCAAGTTGCCTACGTCCACGGGGCAAGGAGGGGGAGATTTTACTACTAGAAATCAAGGGAATACAAATAGGGTTACAAATCTCTCAGACCAAACCCTAAAACAAAGCATTTGATCTCTCAAAGCTCTCCCACAATTAGATGCAACAAATCTCTCTTAGAGGCTGCTCAAAATCGTCGTTCAGATACCCTAACAAAACAGGTTTAGGGTATATATAGATTACAAAATGAAACGGGTCAAAAAACCTGAAGCCCAGCCCAAATCATCGTCGGTCGACCGCGACGGTCGACCGCGCAGGTCTCGCGGTCGACTGCGCCGGTCGACCGAATCATCAAACCTGAGAGTAAAATCGTTTACAGTCATCCGCGGTCGACTGCGCCGGTCGACCGCCACCAACTCCGGTCAACCGCACCGGTCGACCGCCACGCACTCCGATTCCCAGTCGGTTTGGTGCACGTTTGCGGTCGGCCGCGCCGGTCGACCGCCAAACTCTCTGCTGACTTTTCTAATTTTCTGTAATTCTTCAGTAAGATATGGATTGCGGCTTCCGATTTCTTTGTTATTGTTATAGTCCGCAGTGAACCCACCTTCTTACCCTCCAATGTCCAATTGGTCATTGGTGACTTCGATTCATCTACTTTCGCTGGCTCCTTAATGTTTGATATCTCATAATACCATAGCTACAAAAAAGCCACATTCAAACAATAAAGTATCACATATTAGATATAAATGTCACATGTAAATGGCAATAATCACATACCAGCAGATAATATCACACATTAACTACAAACATCACATATCAGGGCAAAATATCACACATGGGTCACAAACATCACATATAACTAGAAAATATCACATGTAGAAGACACTTATCATATAAACACATATTAACTATAAATATCACATGTCATATATTAGTGTTATATATCACATGTAAATGGAACGTGTAACAAGATAATATCAGATACAAACTACAAATAAATAGCGGACTTAAACAATACCAATTAGATACAAATGTCACATATAAATCTTAAATATCACATATAAAGGGTAATGATCACAGATAAGGTGCAAATGTAACATATTACTTCTACTCTACACAGATAACTCACCGATAGCAAGGGAGCGCAGCCGCTAAGATATGTCAGCCCTTCGTCACTTTCTTCACAGCCTTGAAGGAGTCCCACAATTCCTTATAGATGATTGTCGCCCATGGGAAATGATCAATGTAGGCTGTCTAAAAATTACAATGAATAGCTGATCCCTACCAAGCTACGTCAATGGAAGTCACAATCAGATGACTTTCTAATCGCTGCATCCGTAACTCCACCATCGCCACAAACACGACTTCATTTCTGAGATGATTGATCTTGATGGCTGACAACAGCATGACTAATATTATATTAGCAACTATTAGAGATGCTGATGAGCAGTGTAATGATTTTAGAAATAAAAGGTTGGACTTAGCTGGTGAGTTGCTTGGTAGAGAGCTATGGGCAAATATTCGTCCAGAAGACACTATGGATGTTGATTCCCGTCTAGCTCTCACAACGAAAGCTACAATCAAAGAGCTTTCGCGTCGATAATCGAAAGCTGCAAATAGAAGACTTTTCACATAGATCGAGAGGAGTTACAATTCGACGACGCTTCCGATAGCTGATGAAAACTCTATTCAGTGGCATTCATAATCAACAGTGAAAGTTACAATCTGACGACTTTCACATCCTACGACAAGCAAGGATCAATAAGCAGCAGCCTTTGCAACGTCATAATGGACGAGGTTACAAATCAACAACCTCTCATTGACGTAGAGCTCACATCTACGCACAAATTCTGTGCGTTTGCCAGCAGGCACTTAACTCTGCAACGTAGAGTTAAAAGCACCAAAACGCACACATAACGTGCGTTCTTTAACAGACTCAACTGTGCGTCCCAAACTCTTGACGCAGAGTTGAATGCACAAGTGACCTGTGCATCTCCAATTCTAGAACACATGCGGCCTGTGCGTTTCCAACCTTAGACAAAGGTTTAACTCTGCGTCTCAAGCCTTAGACGCAGAGTTAAGGCCCATAACGCCAGATCAGGCGTGTGACTCGTTCAAACACCAGTCGAACGGCCTTAAAACCGTTATCCCACGTTCTGAGTGATTTTCGCCCACTCAGGAGCAGATTTAGGGGTTGGTTACACCCCTAATCTCCCTATAAATAACCGACTTACTCAACTGAGTAAGGGGTTGATCGGTTTCTGGCAACAAAACCGCATAAGGGTTGAGGTGAGCTGGCATCAAAACCGCCCAAGGTCAACAAATCTCAGCAGTTCGACAACACGGAGAAGGAAATCTTTTGAAGATTATCAAATCCCAGAGAATCCCTACATCAGTGGAGAATCAGCTTGGCTATTAACCGAATCTTCGGTTCTAACAGCTCTGTTACAGAGTTCCAACTCACTCTGAGTTCTGAAACTCATTTAAGAGTTCGTGATTAAGCTTGCAATACAAGTTAATCATATCAAACCAGTTATTCAGTTCTCAACAACTCTCTTTAGAGTTCTCAACTCGTTTCGAGTTCTTTACACTCATCGAGAGTTCTAAACCGAATTCATCACACAAGTCAATTGTTCCAGTGAGATAGTACGGTCAGATCGTCAACGGAGAGCAAGTTCGACGCGATCAATTGAAGGAAGCACTCCATCACTACCAAGAAGAACCCAGAATTAAACAAAGGAGAGAATCGAATTCATTCTCCTCTCTTTTGTAATCGGAATCCAAATTGTAATCGATTTTGAGAGAATATAAGTCAAATTTTCTTTCATCGTCTTTTTACATCAAATTTCCAACAAACAATCAACCGCATCTATTCGAGCCACATATTTGAACATATGTCGCGGTGCATTCATTCTCGCGGTCGAGGTCCATATCATTGTCAGTTGATAGAGGATTTGAAGCATAACAAAATCCGAAACATCGGATTCCTTTTTGGACCGAACCAATTTCACCAATAGGGCCTCAAGGTAGCCTCGGCCACTCTTGTATTTTGATTGTTGCTTGTTGCTGAAGTATGTGGTCCATATCCTATTATCTGTGTCGCGATTGCCTTCGGGTATCTCCCCTTCATCATTAAACCGAGTATGTTTGCGCACTCAATTTAGATCAAACGTGTACGCTTGTTTAGTCCCGGTTTGGCTATCATTGAAGAAAAACTTCCCCGTGGCTAAATCCACATTACCAAGCAGCAGCATGATGGTGGCCTTGTCGGATGGAATCATACCAAAACTAACATAGTTCTTGAATTTGGAGGATCCATAAGCCCTCCAATGTTCAGACCTCATTTGTGGGACAATTTCATCCATGAATTGACAATATCCACGGATATTGCAACAAATTCTTATATCATGCTTAATGTAAAAGACAACAAAATAGATACTAAATCAACTTAGGGTTCTAATGCGTATAAATTCACAATGCCAAACAAATTAAATGAACAGATGTGAACAATTGGGTAGATACTTACATCTCAGGCTTTATTGTAGCTGATTCAGATGTCTGAGATGATGAATTCGCCATCCTGTATTTTCAGCAGCGTCACTGTGGGGGTTCGGTGAGGATGAGAGATTCCGGCGATCGACGAGCTTGCGGTCGGTGGGGGGGTCCTTGTCGGCGGACGAGAGTCGACGAAGACGAAGTAAAGGAGAGTCGCCAAAGATGAAGACGACGAGCGGCGGCGGATTTTAGAGGAAGAGGGTTTCGAAGAAGGCGAGGAGCGGGTTTCGAAGAAGACGAGTCGTGGCGGCGGTCTTCGACGAAGACGACGAAGTCGAAGATGAAGTCGAGGATGAAGTCGAGGATGACGATCTAAAGGGTTCGCCAAAGAAGAAGGCGACGAGCAGTGGCGGTCTTGAGAGGAGGACGACGAGCTGCAGTAGTCTTCGAGGAAGACGACGAAGACGAAGACGAAGTCGACGAACGAGACGGCTACAGAGTTGACGTCGGCGTCGGAGGAAGAGGGTTCCGGGAGGGGCGAGAGTTTCAAACTCTTCGACGGAGGGTTGGGGGTTTCGGTAACAGCGCTCAGAAAATGACGGTGGCGCATTACTTTTTCAGTTTTAAATTGGGAAGGGTGGTTTGGGGATATTTTTTTGGGTTGTGGGTCTCTATACTATTTGGGGGCTTTGTTGCATCTTTTTTTCTGTATAAAGGTTTTCCAGTAATGCTTCTTGGGCTGGGGGTAGGGATGCATATCCGAATTTAATTTGGTTCCCCAATCAATTTTCCCTTTTTTTTAATAATCAACATGCGGTGGGATCTGGTTGGAGATTAAAAAAAACGACTTTTACATGCAGATCCATAAAACAAGAAGCACTTGTTCCTATAATGAATTCCAGGGCCGGCTGAAAGCATAGGCCACTAAGGCATATGCCTAGGGCCCCTATTTTATTGGGGCCCCAAAAAGTATATTCTCTCTATATATATATTAAATAAAATATAATTATTAATTTATTTTGGAAATATAAGAAGTTGATTATTGCTAGGATTCTAAATTATCTTTATTGATCATTTATTGCTATAATTATCCATAATTATCTTTATCTTTGGAAAAGAACACTAATAAAGTTTAATTGTAACTTTTTATATTTTATTTCTATAATTAATTAGATTGTAACGGTAAAAAAAAAGAAAAACTAATATAATTTGGCAATGTCTCAACAATGTCTCAAGAAAGATTAAATGATTTGACAAATTTATCAATTGAATAGGATTTATTATCAAAGCTTGAATATAAAAATTTAATTAGTAACTTTGCATCTCAAAAAATCAGAAAATTAATTTTTATATAAAATCTATTTTTTTAAAATAATATTTAATTTTTAAAAAACTATTAAGTCTCTAAATATTTTTTTCTGCCTAGAGCCTCAAAAATGCTTGAGACGGCCCTGATGAATTCATAGCAGATACGCCAAGCAAAACCATAATTGATTCATAATAATGATAGCTAGCTTTATGAAACATTTCATTATGAAATAAATATATCCAATCAGTATTAACTGCTGCCCGAACGAATTGATTAGCGGGGAAAAAAGATCCACGATCGTCCAGTATCGACAGGAAAAAGTAAGTGATAGGCAACAACAGTATATACTAAACAAAAATAAATAATCAGATCTAAAATCATATTAATTAGCATGAGCATATTTAGATCACGATTAATTTCAATAATTCACCACAACAGACTTACCAAGGAGCACGTACCAAATGTTTTGATATCATGTTGAAAAAATCGTGGAGAATTTATACCTCGGATTAGTAGTTTTCCGGTCTATAGCTAGGGATGACCTACTCGGATCTTGACAGTGGAGGGAAATACAAGGATGAGACTTCCCCGCCGTGCATGTTCACGACTTACATAACAGCCTCCGATCGATTCTCTCAAGTCCTTGCCAATTTGAATTTTAAGAGTAGTGTCTAAGATACGAAGTCTCTACCCTTACTTACAGGGGGAACTTCAAGCAAGGAACATCGTTCAATTAATTAGATATCAAATCCCTATAGATAGTAATAATCTCATAACTCTCCAGCTCCCTTGATCCTATCACTATCCTCATAACAGTTGCATATCAATATGTTGAGATATGGCGGCCCAAAATGGGTGCAAAATCACAATAGCTAGTGATGCAGGCAACGTCAAGTCAATATGTGATAGTTGTCGGGTCGATCTCGTGGAAATCGACCCAACGGTTGTAGAGAAATCTTAGGGCCGCCATGGCACTTTATATAAATACTGAATCCATGATCTCTCTCTCCCTCTCCCCCTACTCTTCCCTCTAAAATGGCAGCATCAGCGAATCGCCGCTTATCAAAACTCCTCACCAGTGCCCCCGGCGTCGAGGGCAAAATGGTCATCCCCCTCAACTCCAACTCTCAAGAATCAATCAACCACATAATCAAATCCATCCTCTGCTCAACCCCCGACCAACACGACCCTTTCTACGTCCTAGACCTGGGCGCCGTTGAAGACCTCTACCACACCTGGACCAAGAACCTCCCCTTCATCCCACCATTCTACGCCGTGAAGTGCAACTCCGACCCGGCCCTCGTCGGCACGCTTGCCGCCCTCGGCGCAAACTTCGACTGCGCCAGCCGCTCCGAGATCGAGTCTGTGCTCGCCCTCGGCGTTGCCCCCGACCGCATCATCTACCCCAACCCTTGCAAGGCCGAGCCCCGCATCCGCTACGCAAGAATCACCAATGTAAACCTCACCACATTCGACTCATCGTCCGAACTGTACAAGATGAAGATGCACCACCCGGACAGTTCCCTCCTCCCCCGCATCACGCCTCCCGTCAGCGCTGGTGTCCGGCAGTCGTTCGAGACGAAGTACGGGGCGTTCAACGACGAGGTGCGTCCCCTGCTAGAAACTGCACGGTCCCTGGGCCTCTCAGTGGTCGGCGTCTCGTTCCACATTGGCACCCTCGCCACCATCTTCGAGACCTACGACGCTGCGGTCAGAGCAGCAAGGGTGGTGTTCGACCTCGCCAACGACATGCGGTTGCTGCAGGCCCGACGTTTGAACAGGCTGCGGAGGCGATAAAATCGTCAATAAATTCACATTTCGGCGATTGGGCCGGACTGAGAGTGATGGCGGAGCCAGGGAGGTACTTCGCGCAGACGGTGTTCACGTTGGCGACGTGCGTGATAGGGAAGAGGATGAGGGGGAAGAAGATGGAGTGCTGGATTAACGACGGGATATATGGGTCGATGTTAGACTTCCATTTGGTGTATGCGAAGGTGCCGATGGTGCCGCTGGAGAGGAGGCCGGAGGGGTCGGAGACATACGTGTCGACGGTGTTCGGGCCCACTTTGGACTCGTTGGACGTGGTCGCGAGCGAGGTGCAGCTGCCGGAGTTGGAGGTGGGAGAGTGGATGGTGTCATGCGATATGGGAGCTTATACGAAGACTATGGGCTCCAGCTTCAATGGTTTCTCGACTACGGATATGAGGGTTTATCTGGCCAAATCGGTGAATAGCGAGTGACACCGGTCGTCAGGCAGGGCAACCTTCGTTGCGCGATTCTAAATTACTTGTATTTGTATTTGTTATTGTACTCATGAGAAAGGAATTGTAACCTTTTCGAATAAATAAGAACATACAATTAATGTTCTACTGTTTAATATGGCAACATTTTTGAATAAATAAAGAACCTAGCTGCAATGTTCTACTATTCAACATATGCATCACAATTTTAGTTCTCAAAATCAAATCTCAATAGCCTACTCCTCAAACCCAGCATCACAATAAAATATTCCTGTTTGGCTATTTCCAAAAAAAAACGAAATTGGAAAACCCTCATTGGAAATGATTTCAACACATATCAAGAGGTTTTCCAGTTTTCTTTTATTTTGTTTGTTTCACAAAGTAACCTCCCCTTTTCATTGCTAAGTCACACAAAAAACAAAAAAAAACCTTTATAGTAACAGTGCTTTTGATTTTTATTTCTTTAGTTTGTTTGACAAGAAGAAAAAGGAAAAGAGAAATGATCCATTAAAAAAGGAATTTATTCATCATGATACTCTCCAATAGTGCTTCTATTAATTAAACTCATTGATGTGACATTTCCAAGTGTTTTCACACCTTTTTGTTGTGAAAACACATTTCTTGAAATGTGACATGGAATCCTAGGTGACATCCCCATTTCCTTAAATAAAAAATAAAACAAACATGTGAAATAAAAATGTGTTGAAACAAAAAATTAACGTGGATGGGGGGATTTCCTCAAATGTGACATGACGGTCAGTTTTTTTTTTTTTGGCAAACAAACAGCGCCTTAAGAGGAAGGTAGGGTGGTGGTCGATATTTATTTTTGGTTTGAATGTGGTGATCATTAGTTTATTATTATGACCACCGATAATAAAGTTGCTTATATATATTGTTCCGGAATATTTTACTGAAGGTTTGTGATGAGACATTGTCCACTGGTAATTATCTGCGGCGGAAGAATGTCTTCATTCTAATTAGTTAGGAAGGAAGATCACTTGACGAGAAAATCTCCTGCGGAAAAGGAAGGAATGAAACCGAGATAACAAACAACTTTCAAGTCAATGTTGAATGTCATGAAGATTGAAGTGTAGGATCTACTCCTTCATTGTACTGTCATTAAGGAATTGTGAGATTTAATGGAGTTTTGACTTACTCATTAAAGTAAGAATGAGAAAGTATTAAAAACCATAAATATATGATATAAAAGAATGATAACTACAAAATTTAAAGTTTTGTTACTGATTTGCCCTTAGATTTCCTTGTATCCCTCTGAATGTAGATTGACTGCTATTGAAAAACATTTTGTACATCTATTTATCTAGAAAAAGCATATGACAATAGAGTTATTGTATATTGCATCCTCTCTAATGTTATTTTAAATGCAGATTAAAGGAATTGCCAGTAAAGTTAAAATTAAAGACTTTGTATCATATTCTACATCATTGATTATAGAAAATATTAGTAAAATTATTGTGGTTACTATTATGAACTAAATTTAAGCTTTCACATTAAAGAAAACTTCTCTCGATGTGATCAAGATGTAAAAAGATACTGGCTTTAAGAGTAGATTGTGCCCCCTTTAAGAGTATCTCTTAGTGCAGCAGTATATTAGAAGCCTACCATTTTGGTTTCAACAATCGATAACCTTACAAGCATGCACTCATGATGCACAGACCCATGAACAACTTGGTGGTGTTTCTTCACCTGAGAGTTGCTGGAAATTAGAGAGAAGAGGATGTTAGGATGTTGTCTATACAATATCTCTTATTTGAGTAATAACAAACATTCATTTGAGTCTAACATCTGTTTGTGATGATCCAGTAAAGGTTTATACATATATAGAACAATAACGAGACGTTCAGTTATGGAAATTAGCTCAATAGCTGAATTCAGAATATTGATCACTAATGATATATGGACCATCGATGATCATCTGGATCACCGACGATTCAAATGTCTAGAGTGGTTCAACTCATTGATGGCAACAAGGGCAATTGATGATCATCACTTCATCATCAATGATTGATTAGCACCATTGATGGTCGTTCGATTGATTCCAAATTTTAGATTAAATCATAATTGTTCATTGCAGTACACCTCTCTATTCTCTCCTATGTTTCTATAGATATTTTCCTAACATAGGTTGCTGAGAACCTATGTTTCTATAGACTTTTTC
>BQKN01000934.1:79627-91928 GCA_022839385.1 Asparagus kiusianus | reverse complement strand
CACACACACACAAAAGGAATTTTTTTTATATTTTTCTTACCAAACCCCTTTACATAATTTAAAAATATAAAGTAACTAAAATATTCTTTTAAAAATCAATCCATATGGCTAAAAAATTAGCAACTAATGAAAAAGATTTTGATTAATTTATAATATTTTTCCTCTCTCTACAATCTTTCTCTTATCCTGAAAATATCAGAATAATTTTTATGATTAAGTTATATTTTTGTCTTTTTTCAATCATCTATTTATCACATGTCATACTAGATCTAACAGTGTTAGCTTTCAAGATGAAACGTGAGAAGGATTCATGTGATTTCTTAAATTTTTAAACTTGAGGTTTATCTGCAGGTCATCAACCATGACATCTCACCTTCTATTCTTGAGAGATGCAAGGCATAAGAAGAAAATTCTTTCAACTTCATGTAAAAGAGAAGCAAAAGTATAGCAAATTAAAAACCAAAGAGTATATCAATTGGAAGTAGGGGTGCATTCTGTCCAGAAACGGCGTAAATATGAAACTTACCATATTATGTCTGCTTACCCATCTCGAATACAAATACATGTAGGGATATGTCTCGATAAGGAAAATTCATGTTTATATCCACTAAAATATGATACAGATACAAATATACAAGCGAGGATATATAAGCAGATATGCATGCGGATACAAAATCAATATGATAAAACTAGATAGTATTGAAAAATATCGTAACAATATGACTAATATGTATTCATATATTTTAGATACGGATCCAGATATTTCACTACAAAACCATATTTGTAACCATATCTGATTGGTTATATATTTCAGCAACGATATCCATATCAAAAATGGATACGGTTATGGATATTTCCTTGGACCAGATACAGTTTAGCACCCCTAATTGGAAGGATATTGATATAACTTTGTCGCCTTTGAAGACCACATCGTCGACTAGAATGACCAACTCAATTTCATAGTACAACCTGCAAATATGAGGAAGTTAGAACATTGTGTTGTGGGTCCAGCCCAAGATAAGGCCCATTTGAAGTCCACATGAATTAGAATTCTATTTAGAAAAGTATTTGGATGATCTATTTGAAATAGGAATGGGTTTGGAGATTTCTATATAAGAGAGCCTTGAGATCAATATTTTGGATGAACAATGTCAGCTACAGTAACCCGAGAACAGTGTTTGCTACAATACCCGAGAGGAGAGAGAGAAGAAGAAGGAGAAGAGAGAGAGAGAGAGAGAGAGAGAGAGAGAGAGAGAGAGAGAGAGAGAGAATTTCAGATTCTGGATCGCTCGGTTGTCCGATTGCAGTTATTCAAAAGTCGTTGTCTTCAGAACGACGACGCCGTCGAGGGTACGTTGTTGGTTTCTCCACGGGAGTTGAAGACTTTTGGTGAGACGGGTTTTAGGGTTTTGGTGCCCTAGAAGTAACACTGTATTTTCTCTTGTGATTTAATCCTCAAGTTCAGGTGTAACTTGGTGGGATTGTACTCACTACCACATTTGAGGCCTATGGGGACGGTTCTTAACCGTCACCCTAGGCATGGAAACAGTCACACTAGGTCTATGGGGACGGTTCTACATCCGTCTCGTTTGCAGCCGTGCCCGTAGGTCTAATGGGACGGTTTATGCTCCTAGTGCAACGATTTGTAAACCGTCCCCAATAGTACCATAAGGGAACGGTTGTGCTAAGGGGTCGGTTCTTAGTTTAGAGCAAGTGGAACGGTTGTATATCAAGGGGAACGGTTTTTAGGTTCTAAGCAACGGGAACGGTTTGATAGCAAGGGGAACGGTTTTTAGGTTCTAAGCAATGGGAACAATTTGATAGCAAGGGGAACGGTTTTTATGGGGACGGTTTTTATACCAAGGGGGACGGTTTCGAGCTTGACCTAAGAGGGCAGTTATATTGTCTATGGGAACGGTTTTGTTTGTGATCTATGAGGATGTTTTTTATACCAAAGGGGACGGTTTTCATTTTTTACTGATCAAAACAAATCACCCAGATATCACACATCAGTCCATCACATACAAAGAAACAATAGTCCAAGTTTTACACACAAACTAACCAAACTTTAGCCTTAATATAATGAACAATTCATTACAACGAATAACAATATTATAGCAATAGGATTGAGATAATTCTTCACAAGTTTTACACACAAACTTACCAAATTAAGCACATATCACAAATCCTCCATGATTAAAACAAAGAGCTACTACTTAATCAAAAGGTCAAAATGTCTCTATTGAGACGATTAAGTTCTAAATCTTCACAATAAATAAATCCCCCAAAGAGCGACAAGCATGGATCTTCAGATGTTTTCCTGCGTACATCAAGATAAAAAGATGAGTAAGCACAAGTATTAAACCCTTCAAAGTAAATGTATAAAGTTATCAAGTCATTTACAACATAGAATATCAAGATCAAACTAAGGTTTAATTAATGGGATCGAGGCCCTATATTCAAGATCAAACCATGACTTATATAATGAAATTAAGAGTAAGCACAAGTAGAATAGAAGAGACACGGATGATAGAAGGATAAAAGTCATTAGAGTCATAACTTATTGCATGAAATGGACCGTATGTGTCTCTTTAGAGTCATAACTTATTGCATGATGATCATATTTAGGTATATAACACCTCATTTCGGGCGAACTAAGAAGCAACCAATCCAAATCAAGTTGTCATAATACACAAAAAAGAAAAAGAAAGATATAACAAAAGAAAAAACTACCTCATTTCGTGGCTGATGACTGCTTGCAGATGAGCGAGGATGATCATGATTTCGAACACTACCACCTTGCTCAGGTGATCTTGTGCGTGCAATAAGTCTTGCAATAGCTGCCAGATCAATTGTTTGCCCAAGTGTTTCAGTCAAAAGCTCAGCGAAACCATGAACCAAATCTGCCTTCTGCTCTTCAAACTTTTTTGTCAACTCTTGCTCAACTTTTTGTGATATAGTTTGAACAACAGATTCTGGAACTTGCTCCGAGGGATCCATGATCTTTTTATTTTTATTCTAGAGCATGGTTTTAGTGACACCCCTCCCCCTAAGACGTACACGTCCAGGATGTTCATCTTTCTTGACTAAATCCCATGCGTCATCATCTTCATCTTGAGATTTGAGTTCTTCTAAAGCACCCTGCATTAGCAAAATTTATATTTAGTTGCTATGCATGTTATATGAAAATTAGGACCTAAAAAGAAATATATGAATATTAATATTTATGAAATATGGCACATTCTTACTATCAAATTGATTGTTTTCTCTCCTTGTGGATTTATCTTCTTTTTACGGGTCTCAATAAACATTTCAGCTTCACTTGGAGGTCTTCCCAACTCATTTTCCTATAATAAAGACATGATAGTTAAAATATTGATAAATACATTAAAAACGAACAAAAAGAAAGGATATTGTTAATAAGGAACATTAAAAAAATTGAAATACCATTTTTTGGCGAATCCTCGCAAAACTTATTGTCCCCGTAGTGTGCATATATTCTAGACCTTCACGATTTGCTTTGTTGGTCTCACTTGTTTTCTACACATATAGAAGGAACGTGGATTTAAAAAACAACCAGACCATTAGCAGCACTGCTGTTCCGTGTCTATTTCACTGCTTCAATAGATTTTATCAGCTTATATTTTCAAAGTATAGAAGAAAGAATCAACATATACAAAATACATTTATACTGTTATCACTTATCACCCAGTGTAGTATAGTATATTGCTGCTCAAGCTAGCTGTGAGAAATAAATTTATACTAACATTGTGTCTGGTTCACCATATGTATGAATCCAGATTGCAGGAAAAATTAACAAAATAATTAAAGAGTTAGGACTTAGGGATGTTGGACAACTCGAGCAAGATCTTGTCTTTGGAGATGCAGGGACGAAAGAAATAATCGAGTTCCTGAGGAAAAATCAGGTTGTAAAAGTTTTCTTTCCCAGAAGAATATACATGCTTGCTGCTTGATCAACTGTAAAGGGAACTTGAGAACATTAAAATATAGTCAACACTAATCACAAAAAGGAACAAAATCAATGTCAATACAGTGAGATCACTATATTACATAGGACCACAGACTATGAATTCTGCCCCGCATGACGTTCGATAGTCTTCGATGCTATAAAATGTTCGAAACCTCTAGAAAATTTCTAAGTGTCACTGATACACTTCATGATTGTTAAAGAAAAGAATAATGCTATACAGTTGCCCTGTAAACTTCATTAACTTGGGAAGTCTTGCCATGGCCTGCAGAAAAGGGAGAAGGGGGAAAAACGCGTCGTACAACAGAAAACTAGAACTGAAGGATGATGTAACTATTGCTTAGTCCACCCGCATACCTCATAAGAAACACAAAAGAGGTCTCGGTTCAACGAACACGCTTGGTGTTGGCTTTGTAACGAGATCTTCACTATGAACTGACAATATTAATCACTGCACAACTAAATTTCATTAGATGGGTCATGCTGCGTATCTCCAGGATGCAAGACCAACACGTGAAAACACACACGTACGGGAAAAAAAGCAAATTAAATTATATATAACTGCGTTCAGCTATTCTAATGTGCCAACAGTTAAGCACCTGGATGGATACAATTTGCAATGTGAAGGTAAAATGTATCTCTGCTGGTTTAAGATGCCCACCAAAATTTTGAAGAAACTCCATTGTGAGCCTCATCCAAAAGCTTACAAGTCGAAAAATTTTGCTCATCAGTTGCAGGATTTCTCTAGAAAATATTAATGTTGACAATCTTATACCATCAAATAGGACATTAATGGGTCAAATGACTACTAGTGACAAATTTATATGAGCATAATTATATTGAGGTAGGAAAAATAAATTGACAATCTTCATACTATCAAATGGGAACACTATAGGAAGCAACAATCAACTAACCAATAGGATCGAAGAACATAAGTAATTACAAAAGCGGTAATCATCCACGTCAGACGATATCAATCAGCTCATATAAGGTCCAGAATTAGACTGGGACCTGTTCATATAATAATATGCATCACATTTGCAGGTACATAAGACAATATGTAGCTGCAGAGAATGGTCTGCACCAATTGGACTAATTAAGAAGTGAATTTAGAAGTGAACCTAATCAAAAATTATTATTATAACTTAACTAATCATAATACCACCAAGCTTCCTGCAAACATGCGTGGAACAGATAATATAGAGAAGAGTGCTTGTTGTGAAGCATAATTGACCTTTGATTGTTCGGAGTTCCAGAATTTGAGCAAGGCTTTAAATTCTATTTCAGGTATAGTATTTGGCCGTGTCTTTAGTCTTTGTTCGTCATTTTTGAACCCGTCAAAACACTTCTTCTTCAATATGGATTTCCAGCGCCTCCATGCACAATTGACAGTTTCTAAGGTCCATTTTTTCCCTTCATCTGGAATGTCATATTTTTCCTACATTAACATCATTTGACAATAAAAATTTTTGATCATAAATACTTGATATAAATAAGAGGGAAAGAACAACAGGAAATTAGCGATTAATTATAAAAATCGTACCTTAACATAATCCCATATTTTTTCTTTATCTTTTTCTTCAACTTTGTGCCAATTTTCCACATCCAGAGGTGCAAAACTTGAGTTTCTTCCAAGTGTGCCTAAGAAACTGCTAAGTTCACTGCATGCCTTATCTGACGGTCCGATAGGTTGTCCAAACCCATTTAAAAAAAATAACTTGTCGCTCATGTACACTTCGTGCATGAATTTTTTCACATTTAGTTTGCCCTCGATATTTTTTGGGTTTGTCTACCACTTTATTGGCTACCTGTCTTGCTGGTTGTTCCCTTAAATCCTCACCTCCTTCAGACTCATTTATAGAATCCTCCCAAATATTTTCCTCTTCATCTTGATCATCATGTTCACTAACATCTCCTTCAGCATCTTCTATGAAATCCTCTCTAATATCTTCCTCTTCATCTTCTATGTTGGCCGAGTGTTCTCCTCTTGCTATCACCTTTATTTGTGCATGATCGTGAAGTCGGTGTCGTGCCTTACTAAATTGTCCCTTTTGCTCTATGATTTTTTTCCGAATATCTCGCTCCGCATTTTCTATTTCATCCAACATTTTCTCCTCTCTTGATTGTCTCATACGGATCATTTTCTTCTTTGTCTGCACCTCTAACTCTTTTCTTTGTATTGCAATATTTCAGCAGGTGGTTCACATATATTGGGCACATGCTTTCTCATACTATCCATATTATTTACCCGATTATGTTCTTTTGGGCGCACTTGTGGACATGTCGTTGCCTGTAATCTGTTTCGGAGGATAAAAGATCCTTTTTGGCTTCTTTTTGTCACCACGCTCACATTCTTTGCTCGTAACCTACAAACAAGGAAAATAAAAAAAATTAATACATTTAGAGAAAGAAACTTAGAATATACAATAAAAACTCAACCCAACTTACCTCAAATGATCTCTTCAGTTTTGAAGAGGTTGACACAGAATTTTTTTCTGCTTCCATGTTTTTTTTTTGTTCCCTGGTAACTCCAAGGACAAAAGATACGTTAGAGGATAATCCGTAATCCATTCCATCAAAAGTCTTAAGAAGAACAGAACAGACATTAAACAATGGTGTAAATGGGCAAATAAAGAAAGATTAACTTGAAACTTACGATGTAGCAATTCTTAATCAACAACTGTAATTATATATAGTTTGTACAGTAGTCTTTATGTAGTTTGTACAGTAGTATACCAAAATTCCATCTGTTATTTAGTTACAAGAAAAGATGGACAAATAGAATAATTGTAACATCAAAAAATATTACCATCATTTCAAGAAGCCACACTATTTTCAGATGCACCAATCCACTTGCATGAAGTGTTTTTGGCTTTCCAAGTGCCAGGTCTATTTCCTTCTGCGCTGATACCATCGTCATTAAATCTAAGCCCCACAGAAATCCAAAACAACCATAGCAGCATACTATCATTAGTGAAACTAACTTAGCACTCTCCACAACCCCCACGTCAATCACAATTATTGAAGGTATGGCCTACCACTTGAGGCTGAATATATCTCGTCTACAGTGAAAATAAACCCCCACCTTGTCCTCCATCACATTACGGTTTGCAAACATCTCTGTCATGGTTCAAACTACTTACTGAATAGCTGATCACTACTCCATCAACCCTCCATTCTTAATGATCAAATTTTCCACGGAAACTGTATTGGACGATTTCTGGTTCGGAGCCTTCATGGCACTTCCATTATGAAGTATTCACAAAAATTAACTACTTTGTTACGAAAGAAATCTTACCAGTTAAGTACAATGTTAAAACAACATGAAAAACCAGTTAGCTTTCGGTAGTTGGCTCTTCTTTTATGCCTAAGACATGTCGATTAAATTACTAATATTCATTACTTCCTTTTCTCCATGAAAATCAAAGACAATGATATTTCTATTTACAGTCATGAGTATTGAATCAGCAGAAAGCAACTAACACCAGATTATGAAAATCTTTAAGGGTATCCCACCCAAGACGTGTAAATAAATGTGACTTACAGAATCAGGAAAATAACAACATCGGGCAACTTGTCTTAATATTAAAAATAAGCTTATCCGTTGACAATCATTCATAATAGCAGTAGGAAAGTAGCCCAAATATGTTTTCTTTCATTATAACAGTTGTAATTATATGTAGTTTGTACAGTAGTCTTTATGTTAGTTCTCCCTTTGTCTAAAATGCATTTTTGGATGATCAAGTACTAAACAGATTTCCCCATGCCGATGTTTCCTACTGTTGGTCGTTGATATATTCCTCAGTTTTTTCAAATCACATAGCATTGAGTATAACGCAGAATCTGAAGAAACATGTTCTGTTAGTCCTTAATCTTTCTTAATGTAAGATATAGTGACAAATATTATAGAGAAACTATCCGCAACTTTCTTAATGTAAGATAGTATTTTCCTGTACTTAAGGTATTTACCCGAGTGATTTTTGACCAACTCAAGTCAAAAGTGACAGAAGACAAACACTGATTTCTGCACTGAACAGTGGCATCAAACAAAACAAAGCATACCATTATTGCTGATTAACGATGAATCCAAAAAACATTGACGGTGCATGGATTTTGAATAGGTTAATCCTTCAAATATGATTGTTAGTTACAAAATCATAACTGTAATCTTGCAAAAATTCAGTGTTCTTTAAACTACTAATTCATACTCAAATCAAAAAAGAAAATGACAAAGTCTACTCAACCCATATACTCAAAACATAAAGTTCAAAACTCATTTCTTTCAAAACATACAGAAATTCCCATATCTTTACTCTATCCAATCCCACTCTGTTTCATCAAAGTCACTGTCTTCATCACCTTCCATTATATTATCATCATCAATATATATATTTGGAGGAATGTCAGCAGTGGACCTCGGCACATCATCTCTACACCAACCCACATCATCTATGTCATCATTACTAGTTGGGATTAAATCACTGACAATGTCACTACTTTCAACCCAATAGTCACCTCCATGTGTAGCACCAATATCATAAACATGACTAGGAAGCTTCTTTAAAACATAATGCCAATTCTTGTTTGCCTCTTCAACAGGATCCTTCACATAGAAAACTTGATGAACTTGGCATGCCATGACAAAAGGGTCATTTATATGGCCTTTGTTATTGAAATTGACGCGGATAAGCCCATATTCATCTTCTTCTGAATGAAACCAGTCACATTTGAAAAGCACAACACTAAATTTGCCCCAATAGTCTATTTTAATGATATCTTGTATGACGCCATAAAAAGTAACATTTCCAGTTTTAGGATTATGGTCCTTTGAACTTGCATAACTGTCTACTTGACTGGTTACAGACACACCACTATTCTGAGTTTTGCATGTTTCATCACGCGCCTTGATGTGGAAAGTACAACCATTCACATAATAGCCTCTGTATTTTTTTGCTACAAAATTAGGACCCATTGATAACCATTTTAGATAATCAGGCGCTGATTCCAACTCAGATACTCTAGTTTTAAACCAGTCAGTGAAGTCCTTGCTGTGCTTTTGAGCTCCCGTCCATTTATTTGTTCTGCCTCTTTTTCTTGACTGGTACTCAATCAAAAGTTTATGTTCACTGCATAACAATACAAAATACATAGGTCTATAAAGTGAAATATGGACAACAACATTAAATAAGAAGTAATAATTAAGTAATGAATCATACCTAATATAATTATCAACTTCATTGTTATGACAATTGTACAAGGCATATCGATGTGCATTAACCCAGTCAACATTATCTAATGTAAATGCTTTGCTCTTTCTTTTCCTCTTTCCTCCCAAAGGATGACCTGTCTTAGGAAAAATTGGCGATGTCTCTTCTGCAACATCAACTCTCTCATACATACTTGTGTATCTATTAAATCTTGTCTTGACACCATCATGCATATATAATGAGCAAAAAGTTAGGGACTCTTCAGCTAAATATCCTTCTGCTATGGAGCCTTCAGGAGCACATCTATTACGCACATATGACTTTAATCTACAAAGATATCTCTCTGTTGGATACATCAAGAAGTAGTTGACTGGGCCACAATCCAAAATTTGTTGAACTAAATGAACAGGAAGATGAACCATGATGTCAAAGAAACTTGGTGGAAATATTTTCTCAAGTTGACAAAGTATCTCTACGATCTCAGACTGCAAGGATTTAAGTTCAACTGGCTTGAGAACTTTGCTGCATAAACCCTTGAAGAAAGCACCTAATCTGATGAGAGGAATAGCAACACTCCTAGGCAAACTTCTTCTTAATGCAACTTGAAGTAAATATTGCATGAGAAAATGTGCATCATGAGTCTTATACCTAGATATTTTCTTCTCCCTCACATTTACACATCTTGAGATATTTGATGCACATCCATGAGGCACTTTTGCATCCGCCAACACTTTGCAAAACATTTCGTTTTCCTGTGTTGTCATAGAAAATCAAGCTTTCGCAAATGTAACACGCCGACCATCAGCCGACTGCACAGGATGAAGATCTCGTCTTATGCCCATTTGTTGTAAGTCAAAGCGAGCTTTAACATGATCCTTCGTCTTTCCTGGAATATCTAACAATGTGCCAACAATATTATCACAAACATTCTTCTCAATATGCATTAAATCTAGCATGTGACGACATCTATTATGCTCCCAATAAGGTAAATCAAAAAATACCGACCTTTTCTTCCACGGACAATTTCTATTTGCTCTTTTCTTTTGCTTTTTTCCAAATTCATTGACAAAATCAGATAATTCATCTATAATTTCAGTCCCAGACAATGATATCGGTTCTCTTCCAAGCTCAATGTCACCATTAAACGATCTTTTATTAAATCGCCATGGGTGGTCATCTTTTAAAAATCTGCGATGACCCATATAACACATCTTCTTGCTATATTTTAAATACTCAGAGCATGTATTATAATTGCAATAAGGACAAGCCAACCTACCTTTAGTACTCCATCCGGACAACATTGCATATCCTGGAAAGTCACTAACTATCCAAAGCAAAGCTACACGCAATTTAAATGATTGTTTGATAGAAGCATCATATGTAAGCAATCCAACTTCCCACAACTCTTTCAATTCATCAATCAGTGGCTGCAAGTATATGTCAATGTTGTTGCCAGGGGATTGAGGACCAGGAATAAGTAGAGATAGCATGAAATATTCCGCCTTCAAGCACATCCATGGCGGTAAATTATAATTGATTAAGATAACTGGCCATGTACTATGCGCAATACTCATTGTTCGAAAGGGGTTAAATCCATCACTAGCAAGCCCTAATCTCACATTACGAGCGTCTAATGCGAACTCTGGATGCTTTTCATCAAAGTCTTTCCAAGCTTTGCCATCAGCCGGATGCCTTAGAATCTCATCCTCGATGCGCTCCTTAGAATGCCAACTCATAGATTTAGCAGTTTGAGAACACATAAATAGCCTTTGAAGTCTAGGTTTTAAAGGAAAGTACCTCAAAACCTTTACTGGAACATTATGCACCTTTTTAGTTAGTTGATTGGAGTCATTTGCTACATCATCCTTCTTTGGCTTCCACCGAGAAGCACCACAACTACTACACTCATTCAGTTTCTCATTTACATTTCCATAGAATAAGATGCAATCGTTAGAACACGCATGTATTTTTTCATAATCGAGACCCAAGTCCTTGACAATCCTTTTGGCTTCATAAAAAGACTTTGGCAACTTTATGTCTGGAATTGCTTCCCTCCACAAGGTCAGAGAATCATCAAATGCCTCATTGCTTAGTCCATGTATGCACTTATGCAGATATAATCGAATTATGAAAGAGAGTTTGAAAAAAGTTTTGCATCCTGGGAATAACTCTTGTTGGCCTTCTTCCACTAACTTATAAAATTTCTTAGCATCCTCGGTCAATTCCTCTGTGCCTTCCTTTATGCCTTCTTCATCATTATCTGAAAACTCTTCTATTGTGCCTCTAAAAATATCATGTAGTAATCCGTCTACATCATCATGAGTACGTGCATCATCATCATCACTCTCGCTATGGACGTTCAATCTTGATGGCAAATCCTCACCATGAAAAACCCATTTGTAATAATTATCTATAAATCCCTTGACAATCAAGTGATTGTAGACAGTATTTCGCTGATGCCAACAACGATTAAAACAACCACGACAAGGACAACATATTTCATTCCCTTTAGCTGCTTTTGCAAATGCTTTATCAAGAAATTCATTCACTTTTTCAATGTATTCGGCACTTACGCGAGAAGTATTATACATCCAACCTCTATCTCTATCCATAATTTGTATCTGCTAGAGAAAAGTAAATATATTGAGACATCAATAATATATATCTACTTACTTATAATGTATAAAAATTCATCAACTAAAGAGTTTGCATGCTATTTTATAAGACTAGTCTCTCTCAAGCATAACTATTTGTTTAAGAGTAGCATACATAAACTAAAATATGTTTATATCTAAAATAAATAAATATTTATTAGTTTCATATTTTGTTTAGAGAACTGAAACTTATCATTATAGAGTTTGCAAGTTATTTTATAGGACTAGTCTCTCTAAAGCATAATTATTTGTTTAATTGTAGTATACATAAACTAAAACATGTTTATATCCCAAATATGCAGAATAATTTTTGGACAGTGGTTTTGACAATGACCCTGTCACATGATGATAGCACCCCATCCCCAAGAACTGAGCATATACTATCCCAAATAAAAGCATATTTTGGGTACAACTTGGGCGTGCATGGAGCTTATGTCTGATTCATAATCCTC
>BQKN01000934.1:59723-79617 GCA_022839385.1 Asparagus kiusianus | reverse complement strand
AATAACCAGTTAATAAATAGGAAAAAAAATCAAGGAGACATATCTCACAAGTATAATGCAATTCGTGCATCATAATTCATGGTGCAGTTCTGATTCACAAATGATCCAAGAATTAAAAGAAAGTAATAATACCGTAATAAGTAAATTGGTTCAATGAGCTCTCTTTCATTACGCTTTGGTTTGTGGTACATATAAATACTATCTATATTTCTTTGACTGGTATGTAGGGAATATGCTTGATCAGCATGGTACTTGTGTGCTTGGTATCAACATATGCACCTAGGATTATCCACCAATTATGTACACATGATTTGTATGCATGTTGACAAATAATGGACTAACACATCTGATTAAACTAAACAAGCAAAAGATCAAATTCCTAAATTTAAGCCTGTAATATTGTCCCAGTCTCCCAGAAACAAGAAAAGTCTACTGAAAATGTTAACGAGTTGCTACATCAAAATTTACTATAAGAATTATCAAAATTATAATTTACTATAATTTACCAGGAATTGTCATGGCCTAATAGCTTTCAGTGCAAAAGAAAGAAAAAAAACAAATTTCAAGAATCAAGCACATATCTTATAATCCTGATAGCTATTTCTTAAATTGTTTTCATATACTCCATTCTTTCTCTAATTAGCTGCCTAAAATCAAATAAAATTTTCATTAAATAGAGAAAAAGAAAAAAATTTGAAACCCTAGGTTTGATGACTGAAAAGGAGAGAGATATACCCCAAATCACAAGATGATAGAGAGGGGATAGCGACGAGAGGTGCGGCTGAGGTGGGAGGCGCGGCGAACTGACTAATTCAAGGTCGCCGGCGGCGGAAGGAGGCGTCGACGAGATGAAAAACGAGAGCGGCGGACGAGGGAGTCGACGAGAGGAGAGGAGTGGCGGACGGCGGACGGCGGACGCTGTTCTGAGAGGACTCGACGAGAGGAGAGGAGTGGCGGACGGCGGACGCGGCTCTGAGAGGAGTCGACGAGAGGAGAGGAAGAGGAGAAAACCCTAGAACTATCGGTGAAGAAATTTTAGAGTTATCGGTGAGGAGCGGTTCTGAGAAAGAAATATATTTTCTTGAAAAAGTTTGCGCGCGAACCCTTAATAAAACCGTCCCATTAGCCTACCAAAGTTTTTTTTTCTAGCCTAATTCAAGCCCAACACTTTATTTTGAACTGTTGCCTTAGACTCTTTCGCGACGATTGTAACCGTCACACAACCGTTCCCTTAGGTGGCAAAGGAGACGGTTTTGAACCGTCCCCAAATAACCGTCCCCATATATCTATTTTGTGGTAGTGACTCTTGATTCATAGTAGAATATTTCTATCTGGATTGCCCCGTGGACGTAGGCACGATTTGCCGAACCACATTAAATCTTGGTGTTTGCTTACTTGTGGTATTTTTATTGGTGCATTTATTCGTTTAGTGTTTAATTCCGCAAGTTAATCTCCATAAAATCCCCAACAAGTGGTATGAGAGCTCTGGTTCGAGGCATGCTTTGGAAAAGAAGAGTTTTGACACAAGAAATTGGATGGTTCCAATTGGCAAATATGGAAATCCAAGATGGAAGATATTCTGTATTGTAAAGATTTACATGACCCTATTGAGGGAGATGAAGCCAAGCCCAAAAACATGACTGATAAAGAATGGGAGAAACAACACAGGAAGGCGATCAATTATATTCGGATGTAGATTGACGTTAGTGTGTTTCATCATGTATCGGGTGAGACTAATGCAAAGTCTCTTTGGAAGAAGCTTGAGGATCTCTACGAGCAGAAGACCGTAGGAAACAAGGCGTTTATTATGAGGCAGTTGGTAAACTTGAAATTCAAAGAATAAAGTAACATAGCAGGACACTTGAATAAGTTCAAGAGTTTGATTAACCAGTTAGATATTATGAAGATGACTATCGATGATGAGCTACAGGCTTTATAGCTATTGGGTAGTTTGCCAGACAATTGGGAGACACTTGTTGTGACAGTCAGCAACGCAACTCCAGATGGTGTGTTATCGATGAGTATGGTTACTAGTAGTTTATTCAATGAAAATACTCGGAGGAAGTCTACTAGCACAGATAACTCACATGCACTTGTCACAAAGAATAGGGGCAGGAGCAGGTATAGGGATATACCAGAGGTCGTGGCACATCCAAGGGGAGATCAAAGTCTAAAGGGAGAGGTTGTTTTTATTGTGGGAAGCTAGGTCATATCAATAAAAATTGTTGGGCATTGAAGAAAGAGCAAGCTGGGAACAAAGATGAAAAATGATGAGAAGAAGAAAGCTGACAGTGACACTACAGTTACTTTGTCTGAGACTGATATTATTCTCATTTGTAGGGAAGAAGACTGAATGAAGAAGACTGTATGCATGTTGCAAGTCAGAATTCCTAAGTTAATCATTTTAATTTCACAGGCTATATACACTAAGTAGGGTTTTTCTCTAGGAAAATTTAGTTATTAGCAAATTACAGGTAGAGTTCCATTCGAAAGAGGGAAAAAATTATGCAGGGGTTATGAACAGAAGCCCTTATTATCCCTTCTTTCACACAGAAAAAATGCCTTCCAGTTCAATGTTTTCAAGCAGAATTTATTTTTCCCCCCTTTGTAGATTTCAAAGTATTAATGCTAAATGAAGAATTCTCTTCCATATCTTATTGATGTGTTTGTGGTTGGGAAAGTTTTAAAGGCCCGACTAAAAGCTGACCTAAATGCCGGATTAATTGGTGTGAGATTATTATGACTAGTGGTTTTCTTATACAGATGAAGAGTCAAAACCTCTCCTACAAATATCTCCTTACTGCTAAAAGTGAAGCGTGCAGTCTTGAAATCAAGTCCAGCTTCTTCGCAGTAGCGAGCAAATCACTTGTAGAAATCTTTTTTTGTACTTTAAATTTTTCAAGGGTGTTATTACATACAAGGATGAGCTATCTTCAAAGAGCCGCTGAAGTCTCAAAGTTAAAGTCATGTCTTGTATACATTCATATTTGATCTACGGATTATTTTATTCATATAATTTTGAGAATCAATAAAATCTTACAAAAGAGTCGCACCATCTAAATCACACTCTTAGATAACAATTCTAGTTGTGCCCCTGCATTTAGCCTTTACTTGGATGCCCCTTATCCTTCAAGCTTCAAGTTACGTCTCATCTTTAAACTTACATGAGCAAGAATTCTACTGCAACTTATAATCTGCTGGTATCGCAAGCCCACATGAGAATAGGGGTGAGCAACGGGACGAGATGGCTCGTCCCGGGAGCCCGGGCTCGATGGCTTGACGAGGTGACCCATGACCCGCAATAAGATAAGCGTACCGTGTTGTATCGCTTTTTCACGAGCTTAGACTTCAGCCCAACCCACTCACGGGACAAGGTTAAGCAAGGCAGCCCATGACACGTGCCAACCCACACAACCCACCATGTTTTATTTTTTATTTTTTTGGATTTTGTAAATGATTTTTACTTTATTAAATAGTTTTTAAGCATTGTTTAACACTTAAAAATTATATGTAATTAACTAACAATGCAACCATTATAGAAATAAAAAATAATTTTATTAAGTAAAATTATATATTCGTACAGAATGATAGAGAGAAACATCACAAGCACAGATTTTATGTGGTTCGGAGCAAGCCCTACTCCACGGCGGCAACTAATTGTTCTACTATTTTAAAAATATAGGAATAAATTACAACAAACTTTAAGCAAATAAAAATGGTAAAATTGCCAGATTGGTATATTTTGTAGACACTAGGTGACAGATTGGTATAATTTTTTTAACTTTTATCAAATTGGTATATAATGTAGCATCCGGCGCTATATACCCTTTAAGTTTGGCCGGATCTAAATTTTCCAGCCAGTTTTATCACGTGATGCCCAGCTGGCGGGATTTATTACACAAAACCCCCTTATAATCCAAACTCCTAATAAAAACCCCATCATCCTCTTCCTCCTCTTCCTCCTCCCCCTCTCCCTCCTCCTCCTCATCCTCTTCAACCTCTCCCCATCATCCACGCCCGCCAGCTAGGAGGAGGGGGTTGAAGAGGATGAGGAGGAGCGAGAGGAGGAAGAGGATGAGGGGGTTTTTAGTTAGGAGTATGGATTATGAGGGGTTTTGTGCAATAAATCTCGCCAGCTGGGCATCACGTGAGCCGTCACGTGATAAAACTGGTCGGAAAATTTAGAACCGGCCAAACTTAAAGGGTATATGGCGCCGGAGGCTACATTATATGCCAATTTGACAAAAGTTAAAAAATTATACCAATCTGTCACCTAGTGTCTACAAAATATACCAATCTATCCATTTTGCCAAATAAAAATAGAGAAAATACATCAACTTGTAAATAAAATCAATTGAAAAGGCTATAGAGATAATTGAGGGTAAATTACATTAAACCCCCGTGAAATTTAAGCATTTTGCATTAAAACCCTACGAACTTTCAAAATCGCACTACACCCTCAGTAACTTTTGGAATTGTAGAAAACCCCTAATAACTTTTCGAGTTTTGTAGATAACTCCCATAAATTAGAACAAAAGAAAACCCCAAAATAAAAGGTATTTTGATAGTTATTGGGGGTCTAATATAATTAACCCAAAATATGTTGTGGGTTTTCTACAAAAGTTTTTGAAGTTTCGTGTGAATTTGAAGTACATTGTAACATAAGGGTTTACCTGCAACTAGAAGTTCATAGGAGTTTAGTATAATTTATCCTAATTAATAATATCTTTTAGGGCATGCGATCCAACGAGACAAGTAAAGCGGGTCAGCCCACTTATATGTAGGCTCATCTTGCTCACCGGGCTCACTGGGCCGAGCGAACCGCCGGCCCGCTTGTTACTAGAGGCTAGCCCAGCACGGTCCCTCGGCCCGCTACTGTAGCAGGCAGAATTAGGCTCGTCCCGCGTTGAAACGGGTCAAGCCGAGCTCAAGAGCGAGCCCAACGAGCGGGCTCATGAGCCGACCCGGCGCAGTGCCCACCCCTACATAAGAATGGATTTTAAATCCTTGGTTGCATAGCCAATGATGGCATACTCTTGTCAGTGAACCTCGAATGGGATTGAATTTATTGGCAGTGTGAGAAATGCATGCTAAGCAACTTTATAGGGTAAAAAAAAGCTTTATAAGGAAAAAAAATTCTTAGTTGCATCTTGATTTTGGGTATTCTTTGAAAACAAAAAATAAATCCAAATTTCTCTTATAGACTTTAATACAAGGGTCAGCATTCATCTCTTGTACATTGTGTATGCCAAAATAAATTGAAACAAATTTGCGCAAGTTACAGATAGGAGGTATTCTTGTACCCCAAAATTTTTATATCAATAGCATGCCTCTGACCAAATTAATTAATTAAAAATCAAAATTGAAAACCAGAAGCTAGCTGATTGAAGCACATCAACGAATGAAAATCAACATGCAAGAAGGGCTAACAAACTCTTTACAATGAAGCCTGGGGGGTGGGCTAACATTTATTTTCCACAAGGTAATAATGGAACTTTTTAGAAATAATATTATAGTAACTAATTTAGGATATGCCAACTAACCATCTTAATTCTTCTTTGTTTGCCAAGCACAAAAAATTAACCCTTCATCTTGACTGCCGAATCCAAGTAAAATTAAATTATTTTCAATCCTACTTCTTAACCTTTCTCTCCCAACGGGACCGAAATGACTACACTTTCTTTGCTCCTCTACAAATGATAAAAAGACTTTATGGTCTCCATCTAGGCCACTTTCCCTATATTCCTCGACTTCAACTATAAAAAGAAGGTAAACTGATATCTAAGTGACCTTAATTAATCAAAGAATTAAGATGAGTGAGAAGGTACTTGAGCCAATTAAACCGGTTCAAGAACTGGTGAAGAACGTCTGGACACCGTCTACGCACTACCTCCTGCCGGAGGAAGAACACCCGGATTGCGCTCCTCCAACAGCATACGGCATTCCCATAATCGATATCTGTCGACTGCTTTAATGTAACTGGCAAGAAGATGAGGCCTACAACCTCAGATATGCCATTGAATCTTGGGGTTTGTTTCTGGTAAGACTCCACCGCAGCAGTTTGAAACTTGGTGCAAATATACGTGTAGTCAAATTTTGATCGATAACTTGCTCTGAAATCAATCATGTCTTATTCATAGTGACACTCAAGATAAGAAGAATCTCCTTCAAAGAACAAACATGCAAAAGTCATTGATGAAGTGGAGAGGTAGCACTTAGTGACCATCTACAACCTGCAATTTATATGATTGCTCACTTGTTTCCATCATATATTCATTTCTTCTTATATTTGCAGGTCACCAGCCATGACATTTTACCCTCTTTTCTCGACGAGTTGCAAGATGTAACAAGGAAATTCTGTCAACTTCCTATTGAAAAGAAGCAGAAATGTAGAAAAATTAAAGAATGGAGAGTACCAAGTGGAAGGATATGGAAACGACTACGTCGTGTTTGAAGACCAAATCATTGACTGGAATGACCACCTCGATTTCATAGTATAACCTGAAGACATAAAGAAATTAGAATATTGGCCTGAGAATCCAATCACTTTCAGGTATGTGTTGAAAGGGAACACCTTCCACCTTTTGTGTTTCGTCTTGAATTCCCTTTAGATTGTGACCAGATTTCTGTCAAGCTGTTTACAAGAAATCTCTGGGGCAAAAAAAAAAACACAGTAATAGCAGAATTGGGATTTTCTCCATATTTTAGAACCTCGTTAAATCTAGTGCATCTGCAATTGATATTTATCAATGCTTCAACTGTCATTGTTTCTCTTTTTTGTAAAAGTTGTTATGATATAAAAACAGACTAGACTTTAAGTATGGGCAAGATATAATGTTGATGTTTCTTGTCGTAGGGAAATGGCCCATGATCAAACGATGAAGGTGAGGGAGATAACCGATATTGTTCTTATGGCTTTGGCAAGGATACTGAAATTGAACAAAAACAAGTTCATCAGCCAATTGGATGATAGAGCTGAAGTGCTTGCAACCTTCAACTACTATCCGAGTTGCTCAAGGCCTGACCTTGTTTATGGACTCAAGCCTCATTCTGATGGTTCAGTGATAAATATAGTTTTTCCTGACAAAGAGGTGGAGGGGCTTCACGTGCTCAAAGATGGAGAATGGGTAAAAGTTCCTATCGCTCCCCGTGCTTTGCTTGTCAATTTGGGAAACCAGATAGAGGTAATGAGTAGTTTTCTTCATTGCTTTCTGCATAATTCTAAGTCATCGATTAGGTGTGTCGTGTGAATGAAATTGCTATATATGTAATTACTGTTGGAAATAATCTTGAGGAAAATCAGAGACCCAATGAATACAGGCATTTTATCTTTAGAAATATGTTAAATGTATTCTCATCATATTTGATACCTCAATCATATATGTTTTTCAATCACATATTGCTAATATATTCTTCCTACTATAGCATTATACCATTAATACTTGCAAAAATATTAGACCTTAACAATGTCATACCCACAATGGATATACGGTTTTTCCAGCAACATGGCACTCATAATATACATGCTAGGTCCTATGCTATTAGGGATAAGAATTATATAGGTAGGCATAGAACTTATCATAATAACTTAAAACATTGACTTTGACCTTCCCATCACACGTTCGAACATCATTGACTAACTCCTCATCAATCCCAACTCATTTCAATATAGTGAACAATCCAACAAATTTCATTGACTACAATCGAGCAATTACACACTTCGTATGGAATATAAGATTTCCAATAATATATCAACCTATGTACAATAAAAGAAATTTCGATACAGGTAATGAGCAATGGAAGTTCCATGAGTGATGTGCATAGAGTGGTTGCAGATTCTAAGGAAAGGATATCTGTCACCATGTTTTATTTGCTTGAATCAGAAAAGATGTTGGAACCAGTAGAAGGTTTAGTGACTGAGATGAGACCATTTTTATTCAGAAAGATGAAAGCTAAGGAGTTACTCAAGATTTACTATGAGAAGTTTGCCAAGGGTAAACAACCGTTCAACGGTTAAGGGTTTGATCAGGAAACCAAGTCAGTTCATCAAGCTTTTGTTTAGCATTCCTTTAGATTGGGGCTTTTGTTAGGGTAACTATGAGGTGGAAAACCTCCCATGTTTTGCTAAAAATATATTAATGAAATGAGATATAAAGTACAAATATTTATATACGGCTTTTTGTTAGTCCTACTCTGAAAATAAATCAATCCAACATAACGTGAGGAAAATCTCTAAAACAAATAAAGTTAAAAGGATTTCGCCAAGAAGCAGAGTCAACACTTTTAACTGATAGAAATCTATGCACAGTAGTTTCAATATTCAATCTTAGATTTATATTGTAGTACTCATTTGCAACATTAAGAACTAGATGAACTGTGATAAGTCCCAATTTGATAGGACGACTCTATGTCCTTACCTTCAATCAGAAATCCCGGTTCAACGTCCAATCCCGTTTTGTTACGTTGAAAACGAATTGTGATTCTGCTAACTGACGGACCTTTATTTCCTTGTCTACTCAAAAACTAGCTCGTTTTGTTACCCTCATGGTTTTAAATATCGGCCGATAATCCGATATTATCGCCGAGTTATCTGATTTGGGAGCTTTCCGCTAGGATAAGTAGGATTTTTAATTGATTATCGTTTTTTGGGGTTTATCGGTGAGTTATCGGCGATAAAGGTACTTATCGACCGATAAGGAAGGCTTTAAATATCGGTTTTATCAGGCCAAATTTTGAGTTGAATTTTCGAGTAATGGGCAGTTATTTAGTAAGTTGTTAAACCCGACCCGACTTGCTTTCTACAATTGGTTAGTGATTCTAAACATGATTATTTATATTTTGGAATGTTTATATTTCATTAAGTATGGTTAAATTACATTTTTGGTTATTATATTATATATATACATCATCTAGTACATCACCCCAATAAATACTACTTATCCCCAATTTCCGCTATCCGATAAGGATTTTGACCGTCCGATAAATCCCCGATAACAGATATTTAAAACCTTGGTTACCCTAACCTTCCTTGGTTCAATCAATAACGATCTGTATTCTTAATCAACCCAATGCATGAACCCCTGTCTCCTAACAAAAAGCCATGAAGAAAAAGTAGATCAATTCATGCACTGATACATCTATCATCCTCTTCCTTCTCGTTAAAGCACCACAGAAATGATCATCTAGTTTTCTAGCTCGTTGCTGGAACTTCAAAGTTTGCTTCCATGTGAACTAAGGCCTTTACTAGGAACGTAGTAAACTTGATACACAATGTCAGCTTAACTTTTGGATCAGTGATTAGCTGATACAACTCAGTAGCAATGTAGTGTTAATATTATGAACATTAAGAAGAATAACATAAAACATACTCCTGGATGGACATAAACATAAGCTGTTTACAAGTATCAAAAGCTCCATACATGAGACCTGTTATAGGAAACTGTAAATTCATAGAAACTGACCACTTATGGCCTAGAAGTGGAAGAATTTAACTGTAAATTCAAATGGTAAAAATGTGGAATACAATATTCAATTGGAGAGTAAAGGTTTTAATGGAAGATTTCGAAAAGTAGGTTAAGAAGAGAACCTAAAACAGTAGAAACAACACACACACTATTGGAAAGTTAACTCGTCTGCTCCATAAATAAAATGAGATGAGATTAATAAGTAACAAAGAGAGTGCCGCGAACAATAATTATGAATCCTGATCTATACTCTGCATGATATTTTTTTACACACACTCAGTATGTTACTTTCATCTTCATTGAATAAAATTAATTCAAAATATAGTAGGCTTACCACGACTGTGCACCATTTGCCCATACATTTGCATCAGACATCCATAAATCTCCTTGTGCTCTGAATGTGATTTGTCCCTTGCCATGAACTCATAAACAACACCATTAACCTCAATAGAACTGCAGCCAGGAGTCTTTTCCATACCCATCTCCTTCATTCGCATCCTCACCTTATCTGCTTCATCCCGCATGCTTGCCTCTGTATACATATTTGCAAGCAATACATAGATTCCACTGTCTTTTGGATCTAGTTCTATCAATTTCAAAGCAGCTCGCTCGCCCAAAGCAACATTGCCATGAATTCGGCAAGCAAAGAACAAAGCACCCCATACCACTGAATCAGGCTCCATAGGCATACTACTTATTAGCTCCTCAGCTTCTTGTAATAAACCAGCTCTACCAAAAAGATCAACCATACAAGAATAATGCTTTTGCTTCGGTTGAAGTCTATACTTTGAGCTCATTTGAGAAAAAAATACACGACCATCATCAACCAATCCAGCATGACAACATGCTGATAGAACCCCGAGAAAGGTAACCTCATCTGGTTCCAACCCGATCTCTATCATCCTTTTGAAATGCATTATGGCATCCTTGCCATGCCCATGACCGGCAAGACCACAAATTATAGATGTCCATGTTAGGGTATTTCTCTCTGTCATCTCATTGAATATTCGAAGTGACTCCTTGATATTGCCACATTTTGCGTACATGTCCACTAGAGCAGTTCCTAACGTAATATCTAACTGGAATTTTTGTTTTTCAATGTAACGGTGAATCCACATTCCCATTTCCAAGGCGCCGAGTTGAGAACATGCAGACAAAATACTAATCATGGTGACCTCATTGGGCTTGATCAAAGACCCTTGCATCTCCTGAAACAGGGAAAACGCCTCTTTACCTCGCCTGCACTGAACATAACCAGCCATTAGCGCGTTCCAGGGAACAACATCTCTCTGGGGCATCTCATCAAAGACCCGACGAGCATCTTTCAACAATCCAAACTTGGCATAACCCATGATCATCGTGGTCCAAGACACCACCGTCCGTTGACTCATCCCATCAAACAACGCCTGTGCAGGCTTCAAACTCCCACATTTCACATACATATCCATCAATGCGTTTGTCAAGGGAACAGTACCCTTTATGTCCTTATCCTGAATATACCTATGAATCCTCCTCCCCAAATCCAAATCTTGCAACTGTGTACAACAAGCAATAATGCCAATCATCGTAACCTCATCTGCTCTAACTTTCTCCACCATCATCCTATGAAAAATATCCAATGCCTCTCTCGGTCTCCCACGCTGAACATAAGCATTTATCATCGTATTCCAAGAAACCAAATCTCTCACACAACTTTCATCGAACAGCTTACGGGCACCATCCAATGCCCCACAAGATGCAAAGCAATGAATAGCTGCATTGATTACGAAAACATCCGAGCTCATACCCAATTCAACAGCCTGCCCAAAAGCGACGACCCCAGTTCTCATATCCCAATTCTTGGCACAGGCCTTGAACAAGAATGTAAATGTGTAATTATCCGGTCGGCCATTGCTACAAAGCATCTCTCTATACAAATACACCGAATGTTTAGGGTCACTGCTATCGGCAAACCCACGAATAGCCAAATTCCAAGAGAACACATTTGGGTTTTCTATTTGGTTTAGGATTAGATTGCCGTATGGGAGATTGGGAGAGTCTGACAGAGCACAGAAGGCTAGGAGGCGGTTCGCAGCGAAGGTGTCTGAGAAAATGCCTGAAAGAACCATTTGAGCTTGGATTTGTTTGAGGTGGTTGAAATTGGTGCATTCTTGTTGGAGGAGGTTAAGGAGGTGAATTTTTTGTTTGTGGAGAGAGGGAGGGAGAGTGTGGAGGAGAGAGAGATGAGGTTTAAAGATGAGATTGGGGAGTTTGAATTTAGAGAGAGAATGGCATGTCAACATTGTATCATAGAGACTTGTAACCCATTCAACAGAAAATAAAGCAGAATCCTTTGCGCGGAATCATTCATATTCAACAGAAAGCATTCCAAAATTACGATCAAAATGAATCCCAGAATGATAATTTTTCAAAGTTAAAATACCCACATCTCTACCAGTATCTTTGTTTATCAACAACTTATCGGCAACGGACAGTCAAGAAACTAAATTTCTGATAGACGATTCTTAAAAAAAACCAGTGTATTTGAAAGTTGAACGAAATTAAAGCAAACTCACTTCAAATCGAAAGTAATCGAAGCGCGAGAGGTATTCCAAGAGAAACAGCGATTGACTCTCAATTTATGGCACAGTGGGCTTAATTGTATTGGGCCTTTTTGATAAATGGGCTTTAAACTCCTGTTAAGTCCTATAACTATCGGACAAACAATAGATAGAGAAGGCAATATTCCACGGTAAAATGTTGAATAGATTGGAGTCTTTTATATTTTTCGTGAGAGAAAATGAATTTCGTAGTTCTTCAAATTTTTCTTAAAATGTCAATTGTTCTCCAGACTTTTCCACGACATATTACAGACCAAGTAAAATGAAGGGGTTAATGAATAGTCATGATCCCAATTAGTTTGCCCATAAAGTGACACACATACTAACATATATGCAGATTCATCAGATGTATTGACATATATATAGGGCATCAGCTATGATCTAGATAAATTGATATTAAAATATAGCTAAACTTTTCATGTTACAAGATGATACAGCTATATATACAACTCCTTATAGGTCCTTGCCTTAAAGAGCAGGAAAGAAATAAATATTTAGCTTTCTAAACTAAAGGAGAAGAAATAAAAGAAGATTTTGGCAATCAATTATGAGAGTATCCCTTTTAGAGGATTGCAATGAGTCAACCATGAGGAGATTAAGGGATATTATCTCCAATGCTCCCCTAAGTTGGAACATGAAGATTAAGAATGCCCAACTTTGCCCTTAAAATTTGGATATGCTCGGAGCTCAAAGCTTTGGTGAAGATATTCGTCAACTAGTTGTGTAAGAACATAACGAGGAGTGATGTCCTACTGGATCTAGTGATCATAAACAAAACAGCAATCAATTTTGATGTGCTTAGTGTGCTCGTGAAAAACTGGAGGCAATACGAATGGCAGCTTGATTATCACAATAAAGAGACGTCGGAAATGCTTGTGGTACGATAAGATCTGAGAGTAATTGACGACGTCAAAGCAACTCACTTGTAGCAAAAGCCATGGACTGAATTCAGCCTTAGCAAATGAACGGGAATCAGTTTGCTGTTTCTTTATTTTTCAAGATACGGGAGCACGGCCAAGCATTATGGAAACCCATGGTGCAGCGTCATGTAGTAGAGCAACATGCCCAGTCAGCGTCACAGTAACCCTTGAGTTTGAGAGTACTCTGACTAGGGAAGAAAATGTTGGATATTTTTTTGAAAAAGTCAAATTGACTTAATCTAATCCTCTAAAATCTCCAACTAACCCCATATTTCTCCTTAACCCTCTCCACTATCCGTTCTATTTCTCTCCCTATATAAACTCTCTCAATCATCTCATAATTACATATTTATTTTCTCTACTTACTCTCTCTCCTCTCATCTCACGGTAAAGAAAGAAAACAGTGGAGTGAAATTTAAATAATAATAATAATAATAATAGAGAGATAATTCTCACGGGTTTTTTCTGCTACTATATACTTAAGTGTTATTATTATTTTGGGCAACTTTCTTCATCTGAGCAGAAGCTCTGTGCTCTCGCCCGAGTACGGAGGCCGACCGTTTCCGGGGGCTTTTACCGCTAGGGGGAAGAGGATCGACTGCGCCAGGGCGATAGGCGGGTCCTCTATCTTCTAGGGCAGTGAATCACGACTGCACCCGTTCAGGCCTGGTGTTCTAACTCTTTTAATTCAGATTTAATCTAATTAATTCTCTTTTTTGACAGCAATCTAGAAGATAGATTTATTTTTTTGCTGTTAATTTAAATCTGAAATTAATTGCTTTTTATTTAGTACATTTTTCTCTGTTACTTCTGTGTTAATGTGAGAAAAAATTTATAAAAAGTACTGTTCATCAGGTTTGGTTTACTGTTCACCCGAACCTGCCTCTGCTTTGCTTCTGTTCCTTTTATAATTAAAAAAAATTTTGATTCCCTGCTGATTAATTGTTAAGTAATTACTTCTAATTGCTTCATTTGTTTATACATTAATTAATTGCATTAATTTGTTTCAATATAAATATAAAAATAAAAATCGGATACTGTTCATCAGGGGGGAAAAAATCTCTTTCCTGTTTAATAGATTAGTTCATTAATCTGTTGTTGTTTAAAACTCAGAAAATCAGTTTTATTAAAATAAAAAAAACGTTACTGTTCCCTGTAAACAAGTTTGTTACTGTTCTTTTTTTCATTCAAATAGTTACTACAAATATTCATTTGTCCATTAATTAGTTGCTGTTAAAAAAAAGGTTACTGTTCACAAGAAAAGAAACATAGAATATTGTTCTATTTATTTGTTAATTACTATTATAATTTCAATATTCTTTTCAATTATTAATCAAAGTCATACTCCTTGGTAGTATCTAGTAATTTTGACAAAATCTTTCTCCCATTCAGATTCCAAATACCTAGACTAGTAAACTCAAATTAGACTTATGGCTAACCCTGATCATTCTAAGAGTGTCAAACCTGAGAAGTTTATCGGTGTTAACTACAAACGGTGGGCTAATCAGATGAGATACTGGCTCACAACCCTAGGTCTTCTTTCAGCATTGATACTCCCGATTCTTCATCCAGTGGATCTCAACCCACAAATTTTCCTGTTTATGGTCCACAACCTGAACCATCTCCTTCCACTTCTGGTTCTGGTGCTAGCTCCTTTTCTAGCTCTATGAAACCAGACGAAATCAACTATCATTGTTGTCATAGGATTCTTAGTGCACTTTCGGACAACCTCTATGATATATATTATGAGTTCAAAAGTGCTAAAGACCTATGGAATTCTCTAGAAGCAGAATATGGCTATGATGATGCCGGAATTCTGCGTTTCACCTCCTCCTCCATCAATAAGTTCATAATGATTGATGACAAACTCATTAATGAACAAATCTATGAATTCCAAGATTTCCTTCGTCACCTTCAATCTAAAGGAAACTCTTTCACTGATGACTTTAAAGTTTCCTGTTTGATTGATAAACTCCCTCCCTCCTGGTCTAGATTTGTTTGAGATCTTCGACACAAGTAAGGAGATCTAACATTAACCGAAGCCCTCAAGGCTATTCGTATTGAAGACCAACATAGGCAAAATTCCAAAACCAAGACTGAATCAAAAGCTAAAGTGAACTTGGTAGAGGATAAGCCTAAATCTAGGAATTTCAAACCCAAAGGAAAGAAATTCAAGAAAAACCAGCAATCCTTCAATAAATCTTCTTCCAAATCCAATTCCAATCCCTCCAGCCATAAGTCTGATGGAAAGTTCTGCTATGTCTATGGTAGAACCAATCACCTGGCTCCCAACTATTTCTTTCGGAAGAAGGAACCGGCCAAACCTGCTCCTAAAGGAAATGGATCCAACAAAGTTAATATGATTGAAGAGAATCAAACTTCCTTCAGGTTAGCCTCTTCATCCTATCTTGTGAATTCTCTTACTTCTTTCACTGATTGGTACTTAGACTCCGGAGCTAATATTCATGTTTGCAATGATCGCTCTTGGTTTTCTACTTACCAGGAATCACGTGGAGGAAGCATAAGCTTAGCAGATGATTCCACCATACAAATAATGGGAAGTGGGTGCATAGAGCTCACCATGACCTCTGGGAAAGCTCTAAATCTGCAAGGCGTTCATCACGTTCCTTCTCTCCGTCGCAACCTGATCAGTGAATCTCTTCTTCTTAGAGCTGGATTTAGGATTGTAAAAGAATCTAATAAATTTGTGATTATAAAGAACAATGTATTCATAGGAAAGGGTTTTACTTGTAATGGCCTTTTCAAGCTCAATGTAATCAATTTCAGTTCTAATAAAATTCCTGAGTCTCCTATTGCACAAATTGTTGAGTCTTGTGATACTTGGCATGGACGGCTTAGACATGTCAATTTCCAAACCCTGTAGAGAATGATTAAATTGAATCTTATTCCCAAATCTTCTCATGATCCCTCATCTAAATGTGAGATTTGTGTTCAAGGAAAACACACTAAAAAACCATTCAAGTCTATAAGTAGAAACTCCAAACCTCTCGAATTAATACATAGTGATGTGTGTGACTCGAACCGAGTTCTCACCCGAGGGGGTAGGAGATATTTTGTGACATTTATAGACGATCACTCCAGATATTGTTACACCTATCTTCTCAGAACCAAAGATGAAGTCTTAGATAGATTTAAAGTGTACAAAGCTGAATCTGAGAACCAACTTGACAGGAAGATCAAGATTCTTAGATCTGATCGTTGGGGGGAATATACCTCAATTGATATGACTGAATATTGCCAAGAACACGGTATTATTCATGAGGTTACTGCTCCCTATACACCACAATCTAACGGGGTAGCTGAACGAAAGAACAGAACCCTAATGGACATGGTAAACTGTATATTACTCAGTTCAGGAGCACCTGAAAATCTCTGGGGTGAAGCTCTCCTTTCTGCTTGCTTCATTCTCAATAGGGTTCCCCGAAAATATTCTGATATAACTCCTTATGAACATTAGAAGGGGAGATCTCCTAGTCTGCACTTCTTCCGGGTTTGGGGTTGCTTGGCTAAGGTAGCTATTCCCGAACCTAAGAAGAGGAAAATTGGTTCTAAGACTGTTGATGCTGCTTTTATTGGATATACACTAGACATCAATGTTAATAGATTTCTAGTCATTAACTCTGAAATTAGTGACATATCTAATAATACTATCATTGAAGCTAGAGATGTAGTTTATTTTGAAAACATCTTTCCGTTCAAATCCAAAATCTCAGAAAATCCTAGAACATCTTTTCCTTCTGATCTACCATCATCTAGTTCTTCTCAACCTTTTGATATTGAACCTCGAAGGAGCAAAAGAGGTATAATTCAAAGGGATTTTGGAGAAGACTTCTTTACCTTTCTTGTTGAAGGTGATCCAAGCTCATTCCAAGAAGCAATGGATTCACCTGAATCTCCTTTCTGGAAAGAAGTCATTGATAATGAGATTAAATCTATCATAGAAAACCATACTTGGATACTCACCGACTTACCTCCAGGCTGTAAACCTGTAGGTTGTAAGTGGATATTCAAGAAGAAACTTAGAGCTGATGGTTCCATAGATAAATTTAAAGCTAGATTAGTAGCTAAAGGCTATACTCAACAAAAGGGCATTGATTACTTTGATACCTATTCTCCTGTAGCCCGAATCTCAACTACTCGAGTATTATTAGCCTTTGCTTCTATTCATAAGCTGATCATACATCAGATGGATGTCAAGACTGCTTTCCTGAATGGTGATTTAGATGAAGAGATCTATATGCACCAACTTGAAGGATTCATTGCCAATGGCCAGGAAAACAAAGTCTGTAAACTTATTAAATCTTTGTATGGTCTTAAACAAGCTCCTAAATAATGGCACTAGAAATTTGACAAAGTCATTGCGCAATATGATTTCACTATGAATGAACACGACAAGTGTGTTTACACTAAAGTGATAAACAATGATTATGTCATCCTCTGTCTCTATGTTGATGATATCCTTATCTTTGGAACCACTCTTGAATTAATTTTAAAGATTAAGGATTATCTTTCCAAGAACTTTGACATGAAAGACTTAGGTCTTGCTGATATGATACTTGGAATGAAAATCTCTAGAGACACTAGAGGAATATCTTTAAGTCTTTCTCACAGTATTGAGAAAATACTGATCAAATTCAACTATCATAACACTAAACCTGTTTCCACACCTTATGATTCTTCTATATCCTTAAAGAAGAATGAAGGTGAGCCTGTATCCGAGCTGAAATATTCTCAGATGATTGGATTTCTTCTATACATATCTAACCGAACCAGACCCGATATAGCTTATGCTGTAGGGAGACTGAGCCGGTATACCAGTAACCCTAATCTAGATCATTGGTTTGCCCTAGAGAGAGTATTCAAATACTTGAAAGGGACAGTGGACTATTGCTTGACTTACACTGGATACCCTGATGCTATTGAAGGGTATAGTGACGCTAATTGGGTCATAGATTCTAACAGTGTAAAGTCCACATCTGGATATATTTTTCTTTTTGGTGGTGCTGCTGTATCCTGGAAATCCTGTAAGCAAACAGTAATTGCCAGGAGCACCATGGAATCTGAGCTGATTGCTCTTGATACCACTTGTACAGAAGCAGAATGGTTAAAAGATCTTCTTTCTGAACTTCCTTTGGTCCCTAAACCTTCTCCTCCAATTTCCATTCATTCTGATTCTAGATCAACCATAGAGCTTCTAAAACAAGTGCATGTGAATAAAAAATTGAACAGACATATTCAAATAAGATATAAATCTGTACAACGCCTGCTAGGCAAAGTTGTGATCTTGGACTTTATAAAGTCTGAGAAAAATCTTGTTGACCCTTTGACTAAGGGATTATCCAGGAGTATGGTTCTAGATTCATCGAGGGAGATGGGGTTAAGCCCATAGATGAGGTCACTGACAGCGGTAACCCAACCTCTATTTGGAGACGTAGTCCCAATGTTGGTTCAATGTGGTAGTAACAAGCTGGACTAGTGACACTCGTGTGGAGCATCGACCTGGATATATTTATATATCATTATGTAGCATGTGCTACTACCCCTTCTCTATGGTGACGATGCTTTGATGATACAGCTGGTTAGGCTGAGTTTTACTCTTAATAAGTCCAACGCGTGTATTGCGGAGGGTATGATATCCAGCTGTAGTACCCTTATGTAACGCACTGCCCCGGAATCCCGGAGTCGGTACGCTATTAGATCTGATGGACTGGCCTCACAAACCACCACATGTCTTTTCAGTACGTTTTTGTCCTCACTCACGCGCTCCCTGGAAAACTTTCTAGGGGGTCACCCATCCTAGAATTTCTCCAGGCCAAGCACGCTTAACTTTGGAGTTTCTAAGAGTTAGGTTCTCGAAAAGAAGATGCATCTTGGTGGTATGAGTATTCCAATCAAATCTATCAATACTAATCACATCACCCTCTCAAGGGTTGGGGTATTACATACTCCCCCACTTAAACTCAAAACGTCCTCGTTGTGCCAAATCATATCATCCAAGACCGTACCATCCGTGTGAGATTCTAGAGGTGGCTCCTACGGCCTCAAGAGGTGGCTCCCGTCCTCTCGACGTAGCACTTTGCGCCGTATAGCACTTAGCTCTCATAATTCCGGTTGGTTTTGCTTTGATACCATTTGTAACGCCCCGCCCCGGAATCCCGGAGTCGGTACGCTATTAGATCTGATGGACTGGCCTCACAAACCACCACATGTCTTTTCAGTACGTTTTTGTCCTCACTCACGCGCTCCCTGGAAAACTTTCTAGGGGGTCACCCATCCTAGAATTTCTCCAGGCCAAGCACGCTTAACTTTGGAGTTTCTAAGAGTTAGGTTCTCGAAAAGAAGATGCATCTTGGTGGTATGAGTATTCCAATCAAATCTATCAATACTAATCACATCACCCTCTCAAGGATTGGGGTATTACACCTTGGAGGACTTACCTACTTGAGAGGAACCGTGATGGCCGCGGTTGGGGGGGCTGGGCTAACCCTTAGAAACTCTCATGAGTCGGTTATTGTGAGCATGGCCTTTAACACTCAACCCGTTTTGCTCAATAGATAAAGCGTATTGTGTGTGTTTTCGTCAATACTTGATTCAAGGGGCCTAATTCAAGGCCTAGTCCATTATGTCCCTCAGGTGACGATGAACTCACTAAGGAAAGGTTCAAAGCTGGAAGCTACCTTTTCCGAATTCACGATACGAAAGGTTGCCCAACCTATATTTGTTTTTGTGTTTTATTGATTTACTTATTGATTTTGTGTTTTCAGTCAATATTGCCTTTTGGGGGGGACTGTTGGATATTTTTTTGAAAAAGTCAAATTGACTTAATCTAATCCTCTTAAATCTCCAACTAACCCCATATTTCTCCTTAACCCTCTCCACTATCCGTTCT
>BQKN01000934.1:27136-49723 GCA_022839385.1 Asparagus kiusianus | reverse complement strand
CACACACGTATTTAGTTTCTATGTATATATATAGTTATATATATATACATGCATGGTTTTAGGTTTTCATATTTATATATATGAAATCACATGTTTCATATTTACTATTGTGTTTTCGTATATATTGCATAGAATATGCAATTTTGTGAAAATATTGTTTTCTTGGTTTTTGGACTTAACAATAATCATATACATATTTTATTAAGTCTATATAATCATTGTGCAAAGTTTCAAAACATGGTTTAACCTAAATGTCAAAATTCATATTGTTTATCCTTGTGTTAGTTTCATATCCTTGCATATATATATCCTTGCATATATATTTCATCATATAGGATATATCTCTTTGTTTATATTGCTTATCTTGGCTTATATATATTTGTTATATTTCATGCTTGCTAGGATAACTTGTTAATTAATTTTAATTGGCATATAATCGGATTAGATTAGCATAAAACCCTAATCACCCCCCCTCTAGGGTCTAACAACTTTCACGGCGAAAACCCTAACCAATATTGAAATTCGACGAGTTTTTGGAGTTCGAGAATTTCGGTGGCTCCTTAGCGGTAGAAGAGAGGGCACAGTTACCGAGTTCAATCAAATTAAAGGATGAATTTGTAACTTCCGCTGTGTTTTTCTCGTGGTCCGCTACTTTGGGCCTTAACACAAATACCGTGTGTGTATGGGGCTGAATCACATTGGCCAAAATATAAAGGGTCAGGTCACATGAGCTTCCAATATTTGGGGCCTAGACACAATTTTACCTATTTTTAAACTCCAAAAAATAACGTAAGGAAATTACTTATCACGGAATATGTAAAGGTCCAACGTTTCATTTCTAGAAATTACTTGAGTTGACTAAAATCCCACTGGAATTCTAGTGACAAAAGCAATTTCAGCAACTTAAGAAACCAAGAGCCCAAACCAATGTTGGAAAAGAGACAAATTATGGCCCAATAGTCTCCGCATCTTTTCACGCGCAGATGGCGCGACCAACAGAAAACATCCAACATGGTGGGCCCTACCAATTATATATCTATGGCCCCTAGCATATACCCATGGAAAATATTCATTGAGAATAAAAAAGATAAGCAATCGTTTGTTCCATGAATTGTTACGAGGATTTTATAATATCGCATTTGAAAATAGGGTCCACAAGTTTAAAGAAATAGTTTTTATCAATTTTGTTGCTTGCTGGTTGCTATTTTTCATATGATTTTTTAAATGGGTGCTTATAAACATTCATTAGGAGATAGGGAGATACACAGAAATAAATAAAAATTAAGTCTCATTTGATCATGCAATTCGTTTAATATCATTTCTAATAAGTAAGATTTTGAGTGAGAGTTATTTTTAAATCTGTTACGTGTAACAAAAACCTTAGAGATGCCCAAACAAATTTATTGTATATGTCTATATTTTTATTTCTATTGATATAATATTGTATATGTCTATATTTTTAACTATATTTAATGCCCAAACAGATTTATTGTACATAATTTAGTTGTATTTTTCATGTGGGTAACATATAACATCAAATATGTGGAAACAAAAATTTCCTAAACCTTGAGCGTGCCATACTTGCTACTTTTTTTCTAGGGGTTGAAAATACGCTCGTTATAATAAAAATAAATGAGAGAGTGCTTTATTCGAATATTAACAGTCTAAATGCTAATAAAAATGTTATGCACAATATAGGGAATGTATCTGCAGTTAACCCTATTCACAATAACTACCGGACGGTTTACATGGAAATTAGTAGGGGTTAATTGTGAATAAACTCCCTTGATGTTACCCAATTGTAAACACAACTCATATAGTTCTATTTATTATGAATAGACCCTCTATAATTTTACTTGTTTCGAATACCCTTTGTAGTATTGGCGCAAGTGCGAATACTACCTCTTAGTAAAAAAAAAATTTGACTCTTTTAAAAGTTTTCGAACAATAGTTTGGTTGTCTATCCTCACCAATAGAACGATAAGGGGTCTATTCACCTTCTCAAACATTTTTAACAATTTCAAGCGTAAAAAAAAATTATTCAGGGATCTATTTGCAACAAGTAGAACTATAGGAGATCACAACAAATAGCAATACACGGGGGGTCTCTTTGCAATTGGGTAATTGCTACAGGGGGTCTATTCTCAATCAGCCGTGCTAGCAAATATCACCAAATAACACTAAATCATTCGAGTGGATACATATTTCTTAGAGGGAGGGTGAGAAATTGAGATTGTTAGGATGCTAACCCTCTAAACGTTGTGTTCTATTTAGAAATTTTAATCAACAAGGGAAGAGATCGGAGGGTTAAAAATAAGCAAATCCACTCATTTTCCTAACACTCCTAAAGTGGATGGATTGGGAGGAGAGGGATTGAGTTTAAGCGAAAATTTTGCATTATTTCAAAATTATCCTTGGGGGTGTTAGTCAATTGGGACATTTTCATGCAAAATGAGATAATTAATAAAGTGGAATAATTTTTTGCTAGTGAGATATTTTAGTGGGATAAATAGTAATAATTTTGTGAAGCGGGATATTTTGATTAAATAACATGGGATAAAATTTTATAACTATGAAATATATATTTATGCATTTTGAAGATATAAATACTATTTATGTATTTTAAACTTACTATTGTTGATTGATAATTGCTTGCAAGAATGTTGTTTAATTACTATTAAATAACTTTTGGTTAAACTATAAGATATTGACAATTATTATTATAATGATGGTCTAATGATGGTGATAACCATAATAGGAAAGAAATAAAGAAAAAAATATAAAAAATAACAAAATAAATATGAGTTCAAGTTTTTTACCACATAGTTTCAAGCTAAAACTTGAAATAATTTGAGAGACTAGAACTCTCATTTTTGTATAGAAAAATAAAAAAGTATGATAATTTTGTAACATTATCTCAATTCTAGTTTTGTTAGAGTTCTACTTGACTAACACTATAAAATTTTGTTCTGGTTTTAGTTCTATGTGACTAACACCTTAAAAACTTATGCCACACATTATCTCATTTCCAATTTTAAGTTCTAAGTGACTAACCACCCCCCCCCCCCCACCCCTAAGAGAAAAAACTTTTAAATGTATAATTCCTTTAAATGGATATATTTGTCATGTAGCTTTTTTATTTCCTTCTCAACTCTAAACAACACAAATTGCATATGCTCTCTCTTCCCCTTGTTCTCTATTCAAACACAACTAATTCTATTTTACTCCTTCCCCTCCATCTCTTTCCCTTGGTTTACTTGCATTCATCCCCTCCTCTACCATTCATTGTATCCGAACCCATTACATCAAATGAATTAAATGTCCACTAAATAGATATCAATACTTGAATAATTGAAAGTCACGATTTATGCATGGATTCAATGGTTGAAACTTCTTTTGTGAACATTTAATGCTATGAATCACATCTACTAGGTACTTTCTGAAGTCATTGGAGCAACATATAAATGAGAAAATATCAACAGATCCATCGGATCAATAAGTAATAATTTTCCCAATCACTTACCAATCTCGTCATCTAGAGAAAATGAATGGCATACCAAAAATGCATATTTATTATTCTGTATAAGTAGTGATAACTAGAGTACATTTTTGAAACTACTACCGCACATATAAATGAGAAAATATGAACACGGTAGGATCCTCACCCAGAAGGCTAAGTGTGCGTTGTGCGGCAAGATTTTTCAAGCTCATCATAAGAGCGGCACCAACCACCTCAAACGCCATTTAGATAAACACAATAAAGGCCAGCCTCCTCAATGTGATATCCGACAATCTATGATTTCTCAATCCTCCTCTTCTGGTAGTCTCGGTAGTTGGAACTATGACGCTGCCAGAGCCAGGAAATGCGTAATCAGGTTTATCATTCTTAAAAACATTCCTTTTAAATTAGTAGAAGATGATGAATTTGAAGATATGTTTAGAGATGGTTTTTATCCTTCATTTAAAAAAATCCTCGTCAAACCTGTCAACGTGATATTTTAAAATATTATCAGGAGGAACAAGGAAAAATAATTTTTTATTTTAAAAATTTAAACTATAAATTTTCTTTAACTTCTGATATTTGGACATCTAGAGCACAAACTGGATATTTATGTATCACAACACACTGGATTGATAAAAATTGGCAAATGTTTAAAAGAGTTGTTTCTTTTATTGTAATAGAAGAGTCACATACTAGTATTAATGTTACAAATTTAATAATTGAAGAACTTATAAAATTAGAAATTTCAGAAAGAATATTTTCTCTTTCACTAGATAATGTAAGTAATAACAATGTAGCTGTTGATTTTATCAGATCAACTTTATCATTGCCATATCATGGTGATCTTTTTCATATTAGGTGTATCTGTCATATTTTAAATTTAATTGTTCAAAGTGTATTTACTGAAATTAAACCCATGATAGAAAAGGTTAGAACAGTTGCTTATATGCATAATGCTTCAGAACAAAGACTTAAAAGATGGAAATAATTTTGTAAAAGAAAAAATGTAAAGCCCAGACTAATTCCAAAAGATGTTGACTATAGGTGGAATTCCACCTATGCAATGTTAAGTGTAGTAATAGAATATAAAGATATTATAACTGATTTTATAAACTATTATGCTTCTAGTTCTAGTTCTGGTAGCACTTATGGAATAACTGAAGATGAATGGACAATTATATGTAATTTAAATGAAATGTTATAAGTTTTTTATGATGCTACAATGTTATTATCTCGCTGTTATTATCCAACCATTACTTTATCTGCTTTACAAATTTTAAATATTTAAAAAAATTTGGGAAATATCGTATGGATGATACTTTTGGACCTATGATTTTTCAAATGGAGAGCAAATTTAATAAGTACTTTAGGCTTATTCCTCATATTTTTGGTTTGGATGTTCTTATTGATCCATGCTTGAAGGATATTGGTCTTCGAAGTTTGTTACAATCATTGTATGGTAATCAGATTATAGACTTAGATGATGGAACCACCCTTACTGCTACTACTCATCATTTAGCTATTAGAAATTATTTTCAAACCTTATATGATGAGTATGCAGCTAGACATGGTGTAGCTACACAACAGTCTACAACTTCGGTTTCTTCGAGCTCATCCCGAGGTAAAAGTGTAAGTTTTGATAGGTATGCAATGGTAGCTGAGCTAACTGGTGAATCTGGACTTGGATCGTCATCATTGGAGGTTTCTGAAATAGATGAATATTTATCTGCTTCTTTAGTTAAATGTCAAAGAAATGCTTTAGATATTTTGCAATGGTGGACAGTATATGGATCAGTTTCATATCCTATACTTCCCACCATGGTTCGTGACTTACTAACAGTGCAGGTTTCGACGGTAGCTTCGGAATCTGCCTTCAGCACAGTAGGACGTTTGATCGACGACCACAGGACATGCTTAGATCCGTATACTGTACAAGCGGTGATGTGCTTACAAGATTGGTAGAGGTACGAGAAGCGAACGTAAGGCATCGATCGGATGGCTGGAATTGAAGATAAATTTGAAGAATTGGGACTAGCAGATAGATATAAAGAATAAATAATATTAATCAAATTATAATTTTTATATCTTAGCTTAAAATTTATAAAGAATTATTTTGGAAATAGTTACAAATGATAGTGATATATGTGAGTAGGTGCCAACCTAGTTGGGATGTACTTATCTATTGTGATGCGATGAATTCCAAAATAAATTTGTACTTGTAATTTGCAAATAATTTATTAATTCTTAATAAAGAATTTGTTTTTTATTTGTAATTTATGTCATTTTAAGTGATTAATAAAATTATTGTTTTTTATTAAATTTTATTATCTTTTTTTATAATTTAAAATTTAAATAAAATTTAATAAATTTGATAAAAAAATAAAAAAATTAGAAAAAATCTGGACCAGCCCGGAACCCGGCCCGGTCGGGCCCGGGGTACCCGGGGTCCGAGTCCGGGCTCCGGTTTTGCCCGGCCCGGGCCCGGATTTCCGGGCCGGCCCGGGCCGGATGGATAGGCCTAATTATACCAAAAGATTGTGGGGTTCTTCACAACTCATTAATTTTAATTACAATTCAAGTGGAAGGATCTCACACTTTTGTATATAGAGTAGAAATAGTTTGAAAAGTATAGTTTTGTTACCGTTATCCTTCTTTGTATCCAATACCACATGTATTAGATTTCAGTAGAGAGAGAATTTGAACTTATAGAAGGTAACATCCTGAAAGGAAAGAATTTGTACATATAAAAGGTAACAAACCTGTAGAGAAAGAATTTGTACATATATATAAAAGGTAACATCCTGAAAGGAAAGAATTTGTACATATAAAAGGTAACAAACCTGTAGAGAACGAATTTGGACATATGTATATAAGGTAACAAATCCACAGCATAGCCTACAACCCCCTAACTCCCTCCACTATAAAAAGCCCTTAACCAATAAACATTCCAACTCACAAACCCCAATATAACAAGAAGCCCCAACAAACACATAACCAAAAACCATGAAAACCCTCCTCCTCCTCCTTCCTCTATTTCTTGCTGCCACGGCCTCCGCGACCTCCGTGAAAGCCGTCGTTGGAGGTTGGACTCCAATCAAGAACCTCTCCAATCCACACGTTATCGACATCGCGAACTTCGCCGTGTCAGAGTACAACAAGCAGGGTAACTCTAAGCTTGAGCTGAGCGAGGTGGTTAAGGGAGAGACTCAAGTTGTTGCTGGTGTAAATTATAAGCTGGATATACAGGCTAAGGCTGATGATAATGGTGCGGTTGGGTATTATGAGGCTGTTGTGTGGGAGAAGGAGTGGGAGAAATTTAGGCAGCTTACTTCCTTTAAGCCTATAAACATTATTAATTAATTAGGTTGTTATTTGTGTTGTGGGTTGAGTTGAAATATTAATAAATAAAGGAATGATATTTGTTATAGTTTTTTTTTTTATCCCAAGTTCAGCGAGTTTAGGAGAAAATTTACCCCCTCGTTTCTTTCAGTTGAGAATATTGGTTATTCAATTTAGCCTTATCCTAATCCTGTGCTCTTGGCCGATTGTAATTAACTGGTGTGTTTGCATGGACAGAATCAGCTAATTCTATAGCCTAACCTTTAGTATAATACGGTTCGTTTTTATTATTGGGTTTTTTTTTGGTCCGAGAATTCTGAATATTTAGATTAATTGATGCCAAATGTCTACGGAAGGAAAGAAATAGTGTATAAAGATTGAAAGATAAATGATTGATTCTCATCAGGACGTGCTTAGCAAACTTAAAGTGAGCTGAAACTATAAAAAATATCGTTATTTCTACCCCAATGTAAGGGATTCGGATTCTCTCCACTACAAAAAAAAAACAGTGGAGGGACAACTACATAATCACAGCCATTGATTATCTAGTTGATGGTTATGATTTTTTCTTTTAATGCAAATTAGGAATGAGTGCAATACACGAGGGTATGGTAAGTGTTAGATTTAGATTGTATCATAACCGCATACTAAATAATCAACGTTTGAGATTAAAAGTAGTGGTCTCTCCACTACTTTTTTGTAGTGGAGAGGATCCAAATCCCAATGTAAGAATGTATCAATATCAACACAGCAGCAAAATGAATTTTTTGTTATTTATAAGGGTTTTTATTTCTAGGCCCATTTGTTTACTCAACTTTATCTATAAACCAAATCATTATTACTTGTATCTTTAAGCCCAATTCTCTTTTTGTATTTGTCTTTAAACATAATTTTCAAAATACAGTAGGTAAAGCACTTGCATCTATATAGAAACTTGATAAAAAAACCCAAAATACCCCTTTCATTAGACCCATCTAAACTCAAAACCAAATAAAGAACACTTTGTAACTTGGATCAGGATCCTTTCCAATTAGGTGATAATCGGAGAGTATCCAATTACCCCCAATTATTACCATTTATCCCAATTTCAGAAGCTGAGATGAAGCCACATAAGACCCTAAATATTATTTTGAAAATCACTATTGTCTTTAAAACTACTATTGTGAAAATCAGTATTGTGATAGTAAAAATCGTACATAGTTTCATCTAAGACATTGAAATTGGAATAGAGTGTAAAGATAGGATAATTGGACAATCTCCAATTACCATCTAATCGGAGAAGATACGAATCCTTACAACATTAACTTTGTATCTTACTTTCTTAATAAGAATAGAAGTTAAACCTCAAATTTTGCATATTTATTGCTAGGAGCAAAAAAGAGACTATGTCTAAGACTATATGCCGTAACAACCGAAACCGAAAATACTATATAAAGACAAGCTTAATCCAATTAGATTTTTTTAAGCATAACTATCCGCTCTTAAATGAGAAGATTCTGTTCCTGTAATTTTAGCTCGACTCTAATTTTTCATCATCAAAGGGTTGGCAGTAAACATGATAAACCTAAAATTAATCGTTATTTTAAAGGGAGTGTCAAGGCCCCAAATTCTAACTTTCAAGCCTCAGCCCTCCATATTTTTTTAATGTACTGTAGCCCCTTCTTTTTGAAAAACTTGTGTCCAGGCCCCTCCATCATGATTCCAGCTCATGCCAGCGGATGATTAGACATGTCAGCTGGCTTAAATCCTAAATTTACCCTCTTCTTTCTCATACCAGTGGATGTTAACTCTTACAGTTAACATGTTAACTCTTACAGTTAACATGTTAATTATAAAAGTTAACATGTTATCTGTAAGAGTTAACATGTTAACATGATAACCATGACCGTCGCTGCCCACACAAAGTTCCTCAGGACGGCACCAGCAACGGAGCGGAGGAGGAAGGTAGGGGAGGGGGCAAAGGGGGGACTGGAGTAGGAGGAGAGGGCGGTGTAAGGGGAGGTGTATCAGGGGAGGTGAGGGATGCAGGGCGGGGGAGGGGGAGGCGGAGCGGGGGAGGGGAGGGAGGCGGCGGTTCTTGGGAAGGCTCCGACGACGGAGCGGGGGAGGGAGGTAGAGCTGGGGAGGGAGGTGGGCGAGGCGGTAGAGGAGGACTGAAGGAGGAGGAGGGTAAAATCGAGATTTTGGATGGAGTTTGCATTGAAACTTTGGGAGAGGGGCCTGGGCACAATTTTTTTCAAAAAAATGGGGGGTACAGCACATTGTTGAAAGTTAAGGGGCTGGACACATTGAAAATTAAAATTTGGAGCCTTGAAGCAATTTTCCCTATTTTAAAAGGGGATTGGTGTTTAAAAAACATAGATTATCTTTTCCTAGATTATCTTTTCCAAGTTTCTCACTAGAAAAGGGTACAAAACTGAATTCTCTATTCCTATCTATATCTATATTACTTCTAAAAGAGAAAACAAGTGTCAAAACTTTTACATAACCATTTTACCCTTTACAAATTACTTAATTCTAAATTTGTCCTATGTTTTAACCCCTTTCTCCAATTACGCCTCTCTTTCTTCCCAACGTCATCCGACCTCTCCCCTGCCCCTCTCGGGCCTCTCCCTCTCTCTCTTCAATAACGCCCAACTCTCGTTCTTCCCTTCCTAATCCGCTCTCTCCCCTTCCCCTCTCCCTCCCTCTGTCTTTAAATTAATTCGACCTTCGGCCTCCATGCTTCCGATTCCGCCGTTTCTCAATGACAGCCCCTTCTCCCCTGCGTAATAAGCCGCCGCCATCTCGTCCATCTCCCTAAACCCCAACCCCTCCAAAACCCTAACCCTAACCTCCTGTTGCTCCTCTTCTTCTCTCCTCGACGCCACGAGATCCAGCATCTCTGTTTGATAAATTTTTAATTTAGCAGTATCTGTTTATGCATTTTCTCCTCTACAAATGTTGGTGAATATAATATACTTGAGCTAGAGAGATATTGATTGATGCTTCCTATTTCATTTTTTAAGAGCTTTGATCAGAACAAGAGAGAAATGGTTCGGTTGGATGACTTCATATCCATATATATATTTGTACAGTCAGCAAGGTATGCATACTCTGATATATAGGATTGAGTCATCTATACGATCTGTGGTTTTCTTATGGTTGTTTAATCCCAAAGAGAATTAGTATGCTTGTAATTCAGAAGCTTTGCTTTATTTAGAATCACATGGATGCTTCATATTACATTTTGATGCATTTTTCTTGTGTAATCTATTACTCACCAACAGTTACATGTGTTTTGTTGCTAGTGTATAATCTAATTTTGTGCCAGTGTGATTTGAATTATTGTAGAAATTTATGTATACTGCCTAATCCATGAACGACCCTTTTTTTCCTGTGCAGAAATTTGTTTAATTCCTTCGATACCACTAAGCAGGGAAGGGTGACTCGATTTCAACCAGTTTGTTTACTGCAGTGAGTGGTTCTTCATCTTTGTTTTTCATGCAATTATATATGTTCTATCAGGGAAAAGCCACGTCTCATTGCTTATAATGTCCAGGGATAGTTCCTGGCAAAAATAAACTTTTATTGCATAATTGTTGACTGTAACTCATGCTTATCCCAAATGTATTATAAAGATGCAACTGTTTTATTTTCTGACTGTTGTTTATCTACAGCTGCAAATTGTAGGATATGAACTTATTGTTGCTTGGAGACCAGCCAGCTCTCATGGTATAACCATTGGCCACGCTTATATACTCATAACTTCTTTTGTATCAGTTTGCCTATATTTCTTAGCGATTTTTGTATATGTAAATTTCTCCACTGCCTGCCTTTTGTTTATTGATGCGCATAATCCTACAAACTTGCTTCCTTATTTTTCCTCTCTTTATCATTTCCTGAACTTGATTGTCGTAAATAAGGCCAAACGATGATCTGTTTCCTAAGTAGACATCAAAGTACGTTATGCGACCTACGTCACTGATAATATCCAAAACTGCAGCATTCAGATCTTTTTTCTGTCTATTTTGTTTGTGAGCGGTTTGTGACTCAAAATTGTAACGTTCATGTTGTTTTTCCTCCCATGGTTGACTTTTTTATAACCAAAATTACACAACATTTAAGATTACTATAGAAGATCTTCTAAGGTATTTCAACTAGAACCTCAAATCTTTGATTGCTCATATGGGAACATTTCGTGATTTGATATTAATTAAGTATAGGATAATGGACTGCAAGATATTTGACGACGATCGACAATATGCCCCGTAATAATAATTAAACCAATAGAACTTATTTTTCATTCCGTAAGGTGCTATATTATATATTATAGCTCTAATATTGTCTGTTTAGCTTTTGAAACCTTGGGGGCACTACAACAAAACTGTTTTTTTATAGCGTTAAATGATAGCGTTTATGTTACAAGTGCTATAGATTGTATGTGTCTTATTTTTTGATAGCATTTGTAAAATTTTAAACGCTATAAGTTCTTGATGGCAAATTTTTTTTTCTGACGCGACGTCGTTGAATACTTAAACGGAGACTGAAAATTAAAACATGCCGCCCAAAATTTTCATTCGTCTCCTCCCCCCAAATTTCATTGGTCCCGCCCCGAGAAAAAAAAACCCTAACCCAAAAAAATCCTCACTCCTCTCTTTCAGACCCACTCATCTCTTCCCTTGCTCGCCTCAGCTCTCCCCTCACCGTGCGCTCCCTCTCTCCTCTCCTCTCCCGCTCCCAGCAAAAGATTGCCGACCTCAGCTCTCCGGTTCTGGTGCGTTTTCTTCTCCGTCGACGTACGGGATCTCGGCGGCTCCGTCTCCTGGTACGGATTTGAGGTTTCTAGGGTTTTTAATTTGGGATTTTGAGGATTCTAGGTGTTTCCATTGGTTAGTTTTCATGTTTGTAGCTGTAATGCGATCAATCATCTTGCGAGCTCGGAGCATCTGAGGAATCTAAAAGGTTTCTTGAGGAAGCATGGGGGTGGCGTAGATTGAATCAATTCATTTAGGGTTTCTGATGAGTAGCTCGCCAAGGTGAATTTTTTGTACTAAGCAATGTTTTCTTAACAATTTATTCATTTATTTTAAGTATGATCATGTCAGGAACAGAAGATAACTGGTATAATCAATTTTAGTGATTTTGTAATACGCCAAGTGCATAAAAGATGTGACATCTAAGTAAGTTGGGAAATTTCATATAGCTGATTATTATAAGTAATGTGTTTTTGTTAAATATGGTGCTAATTTAGGATTTTATGTTTATTGTTGGTTAGGCTTCGATTGAAGTTGGGTCTGCAGAACTAATTTGCAAAATCTAAAATATAAAGCTGTGATGTTTTAGTGTCATACACTCATACTGCAAATGCAACTAGTTTCAAGCTTTCGGATAAAGCATTTGACTGACATAGCATTCGAGAATAATGTTTAACGATATTTATAAGGCTCTGGTGCTAAACATCACTTACAATTACCATCTTCTACAATCCCTTGCTTGCGAGTCAAGCTTTCAGCTGATCCTACTTGAGAGAATGTTTTAAGATTATGTTGCCTCTATTAGTAACTAAAGATTTTAGGTAAAATGGTTATGTTAGAGCAATAGATTTCATGATACTGTGAGCATTGGGAAGGGATGCTCTCTTAAGTAAATGAACAGGTTGTCCAGGAAATAAAAAGGGATTTTTTAAGAAAATGCAAATATCCACTCATTACGATCACAGGGCAATTTATTAAAGCTTATGCACCTTGCTTTTCTGACACTTCTCATGGTTACTAGTGGCTTTGTATCTTCCCTGAGCTTCTATCATATCTCATCAGGCCATGGTAATCTTCCCACCTACTGAGAAATAGCTGATAACTGATTGTCATGTGTACTTAGGCTACAACTGTCGATTACAGTTATTATGACACAGACAAGTTTTTCGCAATATCATTAGCTTTCTAACATTCTTTAAGACTTCCCCTTACTAACAAGTAATAACTGAGTTGGAATCAGTGGACACAATCAAGTAGAATGATGTGTCTACATGTAACTTAATCTTGCATTATTTCTAGCTTCACGAACAGAACCTGATTGGAAATTTAAATGGTTAGGAAGGCAGTTTTCTCTTAAATAATTCCATGTATATAATTCTATGCGAGTCAGAACTTCAAGGCATTGTGTAGTATTTAATACATTTTGTTATTCATATAATATGCTATCACATATTTGCAGTTTACTATGAAAATTCTGCCTCAACGTAAATCTCTTGTTCATTTGAGTTTCATAGTTTTATCATGCTTCATTCACACATTTGATGACTATATTTCTGTCATCTCCCAGCAATGCATACTTGTTTTGCAATAGTTGTCAATAATTTTTAATCTCACACACTGCCTACTTTAGAGTCACCACTATTTCTTGTCACATTGGCCTAGAACAACTACATAGTTATTGATAGCATCCATTTTGTGAAAATTATAGACCTGAATTTAAAACTTGGGCTTTTAAATTGAAAATATCTAAATATATACCTATGGATGTGTTGTTATACACATGAACTACCTAGCAAAATTTCCAATAGTTTCTGTGTGTTTTTAATCATGTGGGTAAAAAAGTTATTTGATTTTGCAAAAATTCTGATATGTTGATTTTGATAGCATAATATGCATGGTTAGAACATACTCAAATTTATCCGAGATCTTACACTAAAGAGTTAACTTGTAGTAGATCATATCCAACGATACAAATTTCTAATTAAAAAGCGCACATGCACACACATGCACAGACATACGTACACACATGCACATTCTATCAACTGCAATGTACAATGTTCGCTTTTCGCTTTCTTATCAAGCAGCATGTGCATACTACATGACTCACCCTGCTTATACCTTTTGCAGGCATTTCATTTAAGACACAAGAGCTCTATGCTCTTGTCTTTGCCACACGATATCTGGATATTTTTACTGATTTTATCTCACTTTATAATATTGTCATTAAGTTGATCTTCTTGGGGAGCTCATTCTCAATAGTCTGGTACATCAGAAGACACAAGATCGTCCGCAGATCATATGATAAGGATCAGGACACCTTCCGCCATCACTTCCTCATATTACCTTGCCTGTTCTTGGCCCTATGTATACATGAGAGATTTACTTTCAAGGAGGTAAACTGACTCATACAGGTTTTTAAGAAATTTGATTAATAAACTAACATATGCATGCCTAAGGTGCAATTTGTGGTCATTTTCTGTACTATCTTTTACTTTGTTGTTTCTTGTGGTATGGTGAAGAAATTTCTTGCTCGGAACTTATATTTCTCCATTATACATTCAGATTTGTTGCCTTCATTATGTACTTTGTAATTTCTGTTAATAGGGACATTCTCCTTATATTTGGAGGTTGTTGCGATACTTCCTCAGCTGATCTTGTTACAGAGGACCAAGAATATTGATAACTTGACTGAGCAATATGTTTTTCTCCTGGGGTGAGCTATCTTTCTGTACTCCACGTTCAACTCATTTACTGATATAAGTTTCATATAGAATGATTTGTGCCATGATTTAGGAGTCTGTACTTTTGTTCATGCTCAAATCCTTAGAATTTTCATATGTGACCAAGGCTTGCCCGTTGCTGATGTGGGTCATTAGCTTCAGGACGATATTGCAACATTCGCCTCCTTTAAATTGCGATCCACTAGATTCTTCCAACCCTTTGTCAGTCTTATCCGAGTTTATGTTTCCCCTCCATTATACATAGTTGGGAGAAATCTCAAGTAATAGCAAAGGAGAAAAACTTACCTCCGAAATGCGACTCATAGCCAAATTTTCCAATATTACTGGTTTCTGGCAATTTTTAGCGTTATATTATGAATTTCCCTATATGTCCAGTGACATTATTTCATCCTCAAAAAATTAATTGAAATGTTAGAATGTCAATTTAGAGTTGTATTTATTTGAAAAGATTGGTTTGGATTTATGATTCAATTGAGATCTAAACCTAAACAGATATCCACTTATGCAAATAATCAAGAAGAAGACTGATCTTAGCAACTCTAAATTGACTACTTTAAATGCTGTTGTGGTTAGAAAGAGCACTTGGTTTGCATACTCTTTTCTGTGTGATACTGATCTCAGCTTCTATGCTTTACCCTTACACTTGGTTTGCATACTCTGGTTAAGCTCTGATTCATGTTGCTGCTGATCTCATGCTGCTGGTTAAGCTTGGTTTGCATACAGATCACGCCATACTCTACGCAGAACTTGATTTATGTACTAAGGTTTATAATTGATACTCAATCTTTTGTTATTAGTTGATGTTTTCTACAGTTGTTTTCCTCTGTTTCCCATGTAAAAAAGCTTGCATTTATATAAATCATAAGTAGATGTTTGTTTATACACGTTACTACTGATGTATTGTAAATAAAAAAAAAGAATGTAAGCGATTCGTATGTACACTGATCAAATAAGATTGTCGTTGAAATTTGCTTCGCTTGTGATGCCAGTTGGGATCAGGCGTAAGAGGTCTTTCACCCAACATGACTCTAATTAGTTTATTTGCCTTAATTCCTAACATTTATCTTTAAATAAATATATATACGTGCCTGCTTGCATAACATCTTATACTTAGCTCTAGTTAGGTTGCTTGTCTGTTGGAGGTTTTCAGAATGGACAGGGGACTTTATATTGTGTAAGCGTCTGATTTTGTATATATGTATTATCTATGTCCATATGCATGTTGTGTATGTATATGTGCATATGTCAGTTATGTATGTGTGTATATATTGTGCATGCATGTCAATTATGTATGTATATACCTTGTACATTTTGTGTGTGTGATGCGCATGTATATATGGTGTGTGTGTGTGTGCATGTTTATATGTGCGCACCCACATGTGCACGCACACGGGGTTGATGGTTATGAGATAGCGTCTCATTTTGCTGAAATGAGCTAGCAAGAGATGAAGGGTGGTGAAAAGGTCACCCATCCAGTGTGACTAACAGTTTTTGGCATAACGATACCTAAAATAGCTGCTCAGGACGTGACCCTTTATTTTAGCTCATAATTCACATTACTCAGATAATTTTTATCTTGTAATTGCAGCAATAGGAGAAAGTAAACGGGAGGAAAGAAAGAAAAAAGAGTGCGGGAAGATTAACTTGGAACTGAGGATACAAGAATGAAAATAGTAAAAAGATAAAAAATAACATGCATAGATGGGGCATACAAACACAGATCACGCATATACAAGACCTTTTATACTGACAATTTCCCCCCTGCTATTTCTTTCTTTTTATTATTTAAATTAAAATTTGAAATGATTGTCAGAAATAAAACATCATCAACTTTTCCATTTACTTGTTTTGTCATACAGTTGGTGGCAACATTCAGCTACCCTTGCTGGTTATGAGCAGCAAGATGCCCATGAGTTCTTCATCTCAATGCTTGACAAGATTCATGAGAAAGAGCAACCTAACCATTCAAATAAAGGTATTGACTCTTTTTGCTATCATTAAAGCCGGATTTTCATGCAGAAATTAATAAAAAACAAATTATTGTCTTCTTATTTTCATTAATAACAAATTTAAACAAAATTATTAAAGAAATTAATATAAGCTTGTGATTTCTAATTATTGGTGTTGTTGTTTTCTGTTTTGTGTCCATATAATGTTCATGGCTCTAGGATCTCATTATTGGTGTTGTTAATTTCTGTTTTTGCAGCAGTACAAGTACTCAATTAATTGCTGAAGATGATGAGTCTCCCAAGTCATATGTAATGCAGCAAATTTAGTTTCTGTTGTTCTGTATACTATGGTTAATTTCTTGTACTCCATGTTGGACTATCCAAATGCTAGTATTTGTTTTTTGAAACATTTGTGTTGACTCTTCTTGTATGCTACAACTTGGTTATGTATCAGTTTGAACCTTTAATGAAATATTTGCTTTTATGGTTGTCACAATTGGAAGTTATTTCTAGTTCAACCTCAAAGGTTTATAGGCACAACTGAAATGCTATAAGAAGTGGAAACAATTGCTGAAATGCTATTAAAAGAAGAAAGACAACATTCACTGAAACGCCATTGTAGTAACTCAAACGCTATCAAATGTAAGACAATAGCAGCGTAGAAATGCTATGAATGAAAACTAACTAATAGCATTTTTCAACCGCTATGAAAGATATTTGTCATAGCAATATAGAAACGCTATTGAATACTCTTTTATAGCTACATAAAAACGCTATGGTTGGAAACTAACTAATAGCGTTTTTCAACCGCTATGAAAGATATTTGTCATAGCAATATAGAAACGTTATTGAATACTCTTTTATAGCTACATAAAAACGCTATGGTTGGAAACTTTTTGATAGCGTTTGGGGAAACACTATGTAAAGCCACAGACCTACTATAGCGGGTTATGACACAGCGTTGATTAAAACGCTATGAAATAATACCATAGCGTTTTTTGGCCGCTATGGTAGATTTCAGGTGTTGTAGTGGGGTATTTAGTAACAAAGATTCTTGTTATGGTTTAGTTAATTATCCATGCTGACCTTTCTATACTGGATAGCTTCTTCTGCTCTGAATGCTGGGGGGGTAGGATGAAGAGGCAGGGGGATTCATTCGTTTCTCAGTGGTTGAGAAATGGAAAAATCGGAGATGAGAGGAAGGGGGTGGGGAGCATGGGTTAGAGCGGCAGGGGGAAGGGAAAGGGCATAATACCGGCAACCCCTCAATTTTTAATGTGAATTAATAATATTAAACACGGATAATGATAATCTATACTACGTCTAAAAGTGATAATAAATGTCAAAACTTTTGCATATCCATTTTGCTCTTTACAAATTTCTTAAGTCTAATTTTATCCCTCTTTCCCCCTATTTAGCCATTTAGTATTAGTAGGTACCTATCATATCCTCCCATAACGACCAACTCTTTAGCTCCCTTCGTTATCTCTCCCCTGCCAATCTCCCTCTCTCTTTGATAACGTCTGCATCCCTTAATTCCCTTCGTTATCCACTCTCTCCCATGCCCCTCTCCCTCTCTCCGTCTCTAAATTAATTTGATGTTCAGCCTCCTCGCTTCCGCTTCAGTTTCCTCCGTTTCTCAATGCCAACACTCTCTAAATTCCTCCTTAATCGCTCTCTCCCCAGCCCCTCTTCCCCATCTCTCTCTGAATTATTTTGACGGTCGATCTCCTCACATCCACTGATGTATATGTCCTAAACCTCCACCGCTGATCTCCGACCACGACCATTGTCTAAAACCCTTAAAAAAACCCACCCTTTTCCCCAAAATTCCTGCAATTTCCCCAAAAATCTCAACTCTCTCTCTCTCTCTACCCCTTGCCATGGGGACCTCAGTTCAAGTCACTCCTCTCTCCGGCGTCTACAACGAGATCCCCCTCTGCTACCTCCTCTCCGTCGACGGCTTCAACTTCCTAATGTACTGTGGCTAGAACGATCAATTCGATGTTAATCTCCTCCAACCCCTCTCCAGGTTCAAATCCCTCGCTTAAATTTGAGTTTTTGATCAAAACCCTAGAACCAATCACGTCCAATTTGCAGGGTGGTCTCGAAGATCGATGCGGTTCTGATATCACATTCAGATATACTTCATGTTAGGACTCTGTCGTATGCGATGAAGAAGCTAGGGCTGTCTGTGCCCGTGTATTCGACGGATCCAGTGTGCTGACTTGGGTAGCTGACGATATATGATTACTACGCCGCTCGCAGGGTAAGTTTCATTGTATTGTCTGCATTAGGTCGAAGCTCATTTGGAAAATGTAAGAATAGCTTGTTACCTGTGCAGTGCATGAGAAAATCGAGAGAGATGGTTGGGCTTTATAGGTTTGGGGACAAGAGGAGAGGAGAAAGGGAAAGTGGAATGACATGTTAATAGAACAATTAATGAAATTGGATGCGATTGATGTGGATATGATGCTGCATAGTTTCTACAATAATAATAACGAATGAATAATAAAGAATAAGTCATTCGTGCAACCATTTGCAGTTGTTTTAGTATATGGAAGTATATTTCCGTGATTTTGGGTATCGAATTGTATGTGAAAAGGGATCATGGGTTAGAGCAGCATTTCGAGCAAGTATAAACTTCAACAATTTGAGTAATGTAGTGTCAGAAGTTAATTCATTTCTAGACCAACTAAAACCTGCCTGGATTATGACTGAATAGAAGTGGGAATAGTAGTATTTTATAGAGGGGTTGGATTAGATCAAAAACTATGAAGAATCCAAACGGACTTGTAACTTAGTCCTCGAGTTTCGTTGCCCAACTAAGGTAGCTCCATTGTGGATAAGACGAATGAATGATGGATGGTAGCTATTATAAATGAAATTATCTAAAGCCTTGAGGAATAGTTTAGAATCTAACCTTGCAAAGTATATTATTTAGTTACTGTGTTATGACAATTCAAACATTACAATTTGTTTACATCATCTTCAGAAGTCCAGATGACTCATTACGTTGAAAAAGGAATTCCTGTAGGAGGCACATAATTGCTCTGTAGACTTTTGTCTCATTTTTTTCGCTACATGATATTTGGTTGCACTTTTATGCAAATATGTTTATCCTTTCAAGTCATTAATATACTTCTGCTGCTGCTGCTGTTTTGTATCATTATTCTTGCATTGACATATTTTTTTGTATTTAATATGTATATTTCTATCATTATTATTGTATTGACATATTTGTGTCTATATTCGATTTGTATTTCTCGCTTAATATTGCAGCAAGTTTCAGATTTTCGACTTATTCACCATGGACGATATTGATTTTGCCTTCCAAAACATTACGAGGCTGAGATACTCCCAAAACCATCATCTCTCTGGTTAGTAGAATCATAGACATTGCTGAATTTCACTGTGATAAATGCTTGATGTTTCAGTGTTTTATTTCATATCATGTAACAGATAAAGGAGAGGGAGTCGTCATAGCTCCTCATGTCACAGACCATCTTCTGGGAGGTACCGTCTGGAAGATAACAAAAGATGGAGAAGATTTTGTGTATGCCGTTGACTTCAACCATCGGAAAGAACAGTTAAGTACCATTTAAACGAAGATTTGTATTCTTATTTAATGATCATAAGGTTGTACTCACTAAATTGGTTTATCAGGCACTTGAATGGAACTGTCCTTGAATCTTTTGTCTGGTCTGCTTTTCTGATAACAGATGCTTACAATGCTTTAAACAATCAAGTTTACAAACGTCAAAGGACCAAGAGTTTCTTGGTAGTTCCCTATTGCCTTCTCAATTTTATGCCTTACTTATTTTTATATTGTTGTTTTCTTCTCTGAATTCCTTACCTTTTGTGTTTCAGCTTGTTGACTTTGTTTTGGAGATAAGTTTATTATTTTAAATAATAGCTCTCAATTGTTTACTTACATAGCTGCCACTTGAAAATTCTGTATTTGTAATAGCTATATTGCTTACATAGCTTTAGATTTTGGCTTAGTTATAGATCTCCCTTGCACTTGGCAAATGTACAATAGAAATTTTTACTATGTTGCCATTGTTGTAGAAGAAAATTTCATGTAAATATATTTGACTGACCGATTGTTTTTTGTAGGTTGAAGTAAATGGAAAGGAGGCTACTACTCTTTATAAGTTCTTGAAATAAAAAATGAGGTTTTTTGGGCGATGACATCAAGTGGAATTTTACTAAGTTCCTTGTGGACAAAGAAGGAAAAGTCGTGGAAAGATATGCACCAACCACCACATCTTTGTAAATAGAGGTACTACTTTGACAGTGTACTATATAATTTTACTTTACTTTTATTTGTACTTATTATTGCTACTATACTTTATCTTCCATAAAACAATACAGAGCCTTTTGGGGTTTGCATGAATTTAAGTGCCTTCTTTGAGGAACTATATTAACGATAATGCGAGTATGTGACCTTATGTATGAATAAAGGGATGCTTCTTCTAAAAAACTTGTATATGATGGAAATTCATTAGCTTCTTGTTGTATGTAATAAATATTATTTATTTTAAATTATTGGCACAAATATTATTTATTTTAAATTATTGGATTCAACAATAACACAAGCTATCATGTTGACTCTTTTTCACTCTCATTGTATGTATATCGCCATGCTAATTGAATACTTTCCTGGTTTGTAATGTGATGCTGAATATTAGTTATTTACAGTTAAGATCAACTAACTTTTTCTTGATTGTACGATCACTGTTATCACGCACATCTTATATATATGGTTGAATATTAGGTTCCTTCTCTATAGACAATATCCTAAGTCCTGTGAGATAATGTTTATTTGACATTCATCTTGTGTATTGTGTATAAGTTTAATGCTTAATTATGGAAACATTATGGATTTTGACTCTTGTAGTTTCTAAGTATGCATCACGTGCAACGCACGTATAGCATACTAGTAATTAGTAAAATTTTATAATTCACTTTATTTATTGCAATCTAATTCATGTCTATTTTGAGTTTTTTATTTGAATAATGCATTGCTTCACCACCGAAGGAAAAAAAACAATCTCTGAAACTTTGTCGTTCTTAAGTTAACTATTTATTCAAGTTATCTAATTTTTAATTTGAAAGCTATCTGAAACTTTGTCGTTCTTAAGTTAAATATTTATTTTTCAAGTTATCTAATTTTTAATTTGAAAGCTATCTATTTTTATACCTAATCTCAATATTTATTATTCTAAAGCACATACTTCTGCCAAATTTTATGAAATATATATGATTTGTATATATACGGTTTCCATTACAAGTTATTGAACTTTGTACGTATACTTACATATTACGTGCTTTACTCTTTTCCCATTTATAATATAATAGTTTCTTAAATATATTGATATGTACATATCGTGATGCTTAGCTGTTTTCTCATTTGCAAATAATATATCTTATTTTATTCCAATAAAAGTTGAATCTTAAATATTTAGAGGTTCACCTTTTTCATGTGCTTCTAGATTTAATTTATGCAATTTTATGTGTATAAATTGACTCCTAAAGGTTAAGTCTAAATTCAAGTCAAGGACAAACAAGCAAAAAGCTTTCTCAATGAAATAATGATGATATTTGTCGCGTATATCAGGAAACTAACAGTATTTTGTGTATGACATATAGGCAATGTCTCTAAGAAGCAATAGAGAAAAAATTATTACTGATGTTTTGGAGCACTAAAACCCATAATTAAATGAGTGAAACTTCCATATAAAGACCATTTATGTAATATAAAGGCCAACTTTCTTGCATAGGTAACAAATGGAGTAATTATCAATTTTTCTACACATTCACATGCATATACGTTCGTGCATGTCGGGCATATACACGTGCTCATAACAGAACAACGTGAGAAGGATTTACAATTTGATCGAAAATCCAATCATCTGTTTCGATCCCTGAAGATTATTTATTGAAATAAGGGATATTTTTATTCTACATACTATTTAAGAATGGAAGAGCGTGTCAGAAATAATTATGCATGTCCACCTAACATGTCTAAACATGAAGCTGATGCTTTCTTTTTGTAAGAACTATGAGATTGATATTACCATCGAATTTTATTGATATGTTATGGTAACATGAGGTCGTAATTTTTGTGATTTTATGGTGGCAGTTCTTTGGTTAAATAGTAATTAATGACATTGATGCAAACTTCATTACTTTTATTTTTATCACAGGAATGATGGAATGCCAAAAAATTATTTGTGAACAAGTGAAGGATTAGAAGAGTGCTAGCAGCCCACGCCACCGCCGGCACTTGCCCAAAAGGGCCGCCAGGGTTGGGG
>BQKN01000934.1:0-11637 GCA_022839385.1 Asparagus kiusianus | reverse complement strand
CACATTGTTTCAAAATTGAGAAATGAATAAAATTTCAGTTCATTGACCAAAAAAAAAGCTAGTAGAGGTTGCTTATTTCCATGCATTTGGTAGGTTTGCATTACAAAATAGGACCAACAAGCTTAAAATTCCACAATATTATTAAATACATTGTTCATACCATGAATTTGAGTTGTCATGTAGAATAGACAGACCAAATGTAATTCCTCAAAATTATGTTGATTTCCCGAGTTTGTGATTTTAGTCACATATGTTCTCAACAAAATGCCCATGCAACCAAACCATATTTGATTGGATTTTATCCCTAATAAAAATACTTTAACATTTATTGCAAATAACCAATATTTTGAGTATAGTTTTCTACGTCCGTAGCATTCATCAAAATACCTTTTACAAAGCAAACAGCCTTCTAGAGAATCTCAACCCAAAAAATAGGTAATGAGAAATTTTTTTCACAGAAAAATAATTTCAAGCTTATCACAATTTTTGTAGGTTCTTTGACCTTTTTGATTTTGTAAAGATTTTTACATCTATACTACTGTATTAAAAACTTAATAATGGTAGGCAAAGTTTAAAAGATATGGAAATTTTCTCCTCGCCTTACTAAAGGCATGAGGACAATTTGATCATTCACATAAATTTATCTTTTATTTTATTTTATTTTCTCTATCTTTATTTCTAGAACTTTCTAAAGCATATCATATAGCTCACTTATTAATTCTCTATTACATTATATCATAAAAAGATATAAATATGAATTGATAAAATACTTTGTCATGCAAATAAATCTAATAAAAAACAATAGAGTTTTAATTTATTCCATTATAAATATTATTGAAAGTTTAAATCTAAATATCTAGCTTAAAAATAATTAAATAAAATAATGTAAAGATGAAATTTGAGCAAAGACTCTTCTTAATAAAATATCTAGGAAAATTACATCATTACTGAAATTGTAATATATGTCATAGCCTATTTGAATAAGGAAAGATAAAATATTGCATATTAAATGAACAGACTTCATTAAAAAAAGACTAGAAATATCTATGATACTTTATGGTATTAAAATGACCTCTTTTACATAGAAATTAAAACAATTAAGTTTTAATATCTATTTATGTGTATTTTTATGTGCAATAATGCTCGTATTTTCTTTTCATTGACATTTTAACGTCATATAATGAGCATCACTTTTCTCAGATTCTTCCCCCATGCCTTTACTTCTGTTAGGATTTCTATCGAAAAATAGATTTTCAAAATTCATAGTAGTTTTCTATAGAACTCCCAAGTTTTGTATTATACGCTAAATTAATTAGCTAATCATACTCTCTTTAAAAGCATGAGCTTGGAAAAAAAACTCTCATTGGACAATACTACCCTTGAATTTTTTTTAAATATCACACTATGATCTTATCCTAATTAATAGAACACTTTAAATAGAACTATAAGACATCACTTGTGATTCTATCCTAATTAATAGAAATATTTTTAACAAATTCTTAACAATGTGAAAATTATAAAAAATATTCTTAAAATTTTAAAAATTACACAAAGCACACCCTTAAATCAAAAAATTATGAACAACCCCTTAAAAATCAAAAATATCAAAAAAACCCTTAAAACTTCAAAAATTGTAAACAATCCATTACACGTGTATAAATTACAAAATCGCTGTTTGAAAATTCTAAAAATTACAAACATCAGGAGCCCCTAGAAAAATATGAGATTTTCAAAAACACTCCAATAGTCTAGTAATTATGAAAAAAAAGGAAAAAAATCCTAAATATCTAAATTTTTTGAAAGAGCTCATGAATAATATGAAATTAAATGCACAACCTTAAAATTTTAAAAATTACCAACAACCACCTCAACAAAAATGTCAAAAATTACATAAAACACAGTAAAAATATGAAAATTTTGAATAGTCCCCTAAACAACTTGAAATTACAGGCAACCCCCTAAAAATAAAAAATTACAAATGACACTTTTTGAAAAAGCTACTTTATAAAAAAACTTGAAAAAAAATCTAAAAATTACAAAAAATAACTTGAAATTAGAAAATGTCAAACAATTCCATGAACAATCTATAATTACATCTAATACCCTAAAAATTTAAAATTTGCAGGCTTTTAAAAATCTGAAGTTGAATAAAATATGCTAAAGAGAAAAAAAATTAAAAATGCCTTGAAAATCTGATTTTTTTGATCAACAGATTGAATAATCTAAAACTGCCACCACATGTTCAAATTTAATAAACAACCTTTAAAAATGTTCAAAAATATAAAATTCATGGTTGTCTAATAAATACTCTATGAAAGGTTTTAATAGATGCTTCTAACTAAAAAACTTACTTTTATCAAATACATCTAAACTATTTGAAGGATATTAGAATATTATCAACTATTAAATTATGATTTTCTAACAAATTCTCTTGAAAGATTCGGTGAGGCGTTATATAATTTGGGACTTAAACTTCATAAAGATAGAGCTAATAGGTTAATAGCATTATCCCTCTACTTATATTGATAAGTTAGTAAATAACTTTAACTTTCCAGATTCAAAGATGAGACTTATTTATTTAGGACACGGAGTCGCTCTTTCTAAGAAAATGTTACCTCAAATAGATAAGGAGTTAGAAAGAATAAAGAAAAGCTCATATGCTTATACTATAGGCAGTCTTATGTATGCAATATTGTGTACTACGTCAAATATTGCTCAAGAAGTAAGTGAGGTTAATAGATATCAATACAATCATGGAGAGAAACATTGACTGCAGTTAAGCATATTCTTAAATATCTCCGAAAAAATATTATTGTTTTGTGTTTGGTAGTGATCCTTTAAAAATTGAAGGATGCACTGATTTTGATTTCCGTTTGGATAATAACAATAAAAAATATACATCAGGGTTATCCAAACGGAAATCAAAATCATTGCATCCTTCAGTTGTAAGCAAGAAATTACTACCGATTCTACAACTAAAGCAGAATATGTTAGTCTAAAGTGTAGATCCAAAGTTTGAAGCCAAGCTGGAATCAAAACGATGAAGAAAAACTACCAGACAGATCCACGGTCGACCGCGAGTCTGCGGCGGTCAACCACGAACATGCATAGAAGCTCAAGAGGAGCTGGATCCGAAGGCGGTTGACGACCGCGGCGGTCGACCGCGCCAACCATGTAGGATTTTTGGTCTCGGGTTTTTGATATGGTCGACCGTGATTGGTGTGCGATCGACCACCACGGTCGACCGCGATGCAGTTTGACAGTTTCCTAATCTGTTTTGGGTTATGTATCTTTTGGGATTCTATATATATACCTAAACGTTTTAGGGTTTAGCAGAACACGAAAAAGATAGCTTTTCACGGTAGAAAAAGAGAGAGAATCTCGAAGAGATAAAACCCTAGTTTGAGAGCTTGTATTTCTTCTTTAATTAATAAAAAAATTATGTGGTGTGGCTCCCGAGGACATAGGAACATTGCCGAACCTCGTTAAATCTGTGTGTTCGTCTCCTTTATTGTTTCTACAAGTTTTGATCTTTATTTGTGGTGAATTTTCTTACTTTCCTACTTTCAACACAAGGTCCGGAAGGGCAATGGTTTGATTTGATTGTTTCGAATCCCCAACAACTGGTATCAGAGCATCGTTGAGCAATTTGTTTGAAAGCTATGGCAGAGAAAATCAAATCAAAGATTGAGAAGTTTGACGGCTCAGACTTCACCTACTGGAAGCGGTAGATGGAGGACTATCTGTACTAGAAGGACTTGTATCGCCCGTTGATGGGCAAGAAAAAGGGACAGAAGAAAGAGGAGTCAGATAGTGATTGAGAGATACTGGATAGAAAGGCTCTATGGCAAATCCGGTTGTCGCTCGTCAAATCAGTAGCCTACAATATCTTAAAGTAGAAGATGATGGTGGGGCTTCTGGAAGCGCTCGCGAAGATGTACGAGCAACCATCGATAGCAAATAAGGTGCACATCGTCAAAACTCTTTTCAACCTCAAGATGGCAGAAGGACGGTCCTTCATGATACATCTCAGCGAGTTCAACACGATTGTTGATCAGCTTATCTCCGTAGACATCACGTTTGATGATGAAGTGCAGGCCCTACTGTTACTATCGCAGTTGCCGGATAGTTGGGCAGGTTGTGTGACGGCAATCAGCAATTCAGCGGTGAAAGAGAAGTTGAAACTGAGTGAGGTAGTTAGCATGATTCTATCCGAGGAGGTTAGAAGTAAATCGTCCAAATCAGAAGGTTCAGGTTCAGCCCTAAATTTTGAACAAGGAGGCAGAAGCCACAAGAAAGGGAACCAGAACAGGAATCAGTCGAAGTCGAAGAAGAGGACAAACTCGAAGGTTAGGCCTATCAAAAGGAAGTGTTGGAACTGCGGCCAGGAGGGCCATATGTCTTCAGTCTGCAAGAGTCCAAAGAAGGATGCGGGTGAGCAGGAGACTCATATCGTGCAGGATGCTTTGATCCTTTCTATGGATAGCGACTCAGATTCTTGGGTCATCGACTCAGGAGCCTCTTTCCATGCTACTGCTAACAGGAAGCTCTTTCAGAACTATGTAGCAAGGGACTTTGGAAAAGTGTATTTGGGGAATAACGAGCCTTGTAATATTATTAGAAAAGGTGAAGTGTAGATTCAGATGAAGGGCTCTAAGTGGACCTTGAAGAATGTGAGACACGTGCCGAAGCTAAAGAGGAATCTTGTTTCGGTAGGACAACTTGGAGTAGAAGGCTATGTTTCGATATTCACAGGGGATTCGTGGAGAATCTCTAACGGTACGATGGTTGTTACTCGAGGCAACAAACTAGGAACTTTCTACCTCACCTTACATGGGAGTGACACCCTCGCAGTTGCAGCTGGCAAAGAGAGTACAGATCTGTAGCACAATAGGCTAGGGCACATGAGCGAGAAGGGGATGAAGATCTTACATTCACAGGGAAAGCTAACCAGGATCAATTTCGTGGAAGTCAGGGTTTGTGAAGACTGCATCTTTGGGAAGCAGAAGAGGGTTAGTTTCCAGAAGGGTGGAAGGTCACCTAAGGCTCAGAAGCTAGAGTTGATTCATACATATGTATAGGGTCTAGCCAGTGTGTCTTATTTTAGCGATTCAAGATATTATGTCACTTTCATCGACGATCACTCGAGGAAGGTATGGGTTTACTTCATGAAGCACAAGTCAGAGGTGTTCGGAGTCTTCAAGAAGTGGAAAGCTATAGTGGAGAACAAGAAAGATTTGAAGGTGAAGTGTCTGAGATCGGACAATGATGGAGAATACGAGATGGAGGAATTCAAGAGGTTCTGTGCTACGAACGACATTTAGTTAGAGAGGACTACTCCAAGGATGCCGCAACAGAATAACATTGCAGAGAGGATGAATAGAACCTTGACAGAGCATGCCAGAAGCATGGGATTACATGCAGATCTGCCTAAGATATTTTGGGCGGATACGGTGCATACGGCAGCTTACCTTATTAATCACGGGCCATCAGGTCCATTGGATTTTGGGATTACAGAGGAGGTTTGGAGTGGAAAGAAGATAAATTTATCACACTTACGGGTATTTGGTTACGTGGCTTATGTTCATATCAGTGACCACATCAGGGACAAGCTAGAGGCTAAGTCACAGAAGTGCACATTCATTGGATACGGTATTGATGAGTTCGGGTATCGTCTTTGGGATGAGAAAAATAGGAAGATCATCAGAAGCAGGGACGTGATATGCAATGAGGATGTGATAAACAAGAATAGGGAAAATACCAAGGATAGCCAAAACAGTGGGAGCAGGACTATGGATATAGGTGGATCCGAGTACATGGATTTAGAGAAACTTCCAGATAGGGATGATGATATTTGTTCTGGCCATAGAAAGGAGGAGGCTCCAAGTGCAGAAGTAACTACCCAGGGAGTGGAGCTTAGGAGGTCATCCAGGGTACCAAAACCAAATCCTAGATATCTTTCATCTCTTGACTACCTATTGTTGACAGATAGCGGTGAGCCGGAGTGCTATGAAAAGGCAATGCAAATGAGTGAATCTCAGCAGTGGGAGCATGCTATGCAGGAGGAGATGGATTCTCTACTCACTAATGAGACATAGGAGTTAGCCCAGCTACCTACACAAAAGAAGGTATTACATAACAAATGGGTCTACCGGGTCAAGCAGGAGAGTGATGGAAGCAGGAGATTCAAGGTCAGATTAGTAGTGAAGGAGTTTCAACAGCGGGAATGAGTGGACTACACGGAGATATTTTCCCCTGTTGTGAAGCTCACGACCATCAGAGTGGTGTTGAGTTTGGTAGCTGTAGAAGACATCTTTCTTAAGCAGTTAGATGTGAAGACTGTCTTTCTTCATGGTGACTTGGATGAAGAAATCTATATGAAGCAGCCTGTTGGCTTCATTGAAGAAGAAAAGAAAGAGATAGTGTGCAAGCTCAAGAAGAGCTTATATGATTTGAAACAGGCTCCGAGACAGTGGTACAAGAAGTTTTATAACTTCATGCAAAACAATGGCTATAGAAGATGTAATTCGGATCATTGCTGTTATTTCAAGAAATTTGAGTCCAGCTTTATTATCTTGTTATTATATGTTGATGACATGTTGGTAGCAGGACCGTGTTTAGAAGATATAAACAGTTTGAAGAAGCAGCTAGCAAAGAAATTTATAATGAAGGATATGAGTGCAGCGAAGCAGATTCTAGTGATACGAATCAGTAGGGATGAAGCTGAAGGGACGTTGTTAGCACACCCCTTGGAAGTTAGTTCAAGCTATCTGAGGAGCAATCACCTAAGACAGATACAGATAGAGAGTATATGAGCAGAGTGCTATATTCTTCAGCCATTAGGAGTCTCATGTACGCGATGGTTTGCACGAGGCCGGATAACGCTCATGTAGTGGGAGTTGTGAGCAGGTTTGCAAGCAATCCAGGGAAGCAGCATTGGGAGGCCGTGAAGTGGATATTACGGTACTTGAGGGGAACAACAAATAAACAACTATGTTTCAGGAGGAAAGAGTTGGTGCTGCAGGGATACGTAGATACGGACTTCGCCGATGATCATGATACGAGGTAAAGCACCACATAGTATATTTATACCTTAGCGTCAATAGCAGTGAGATGGGTCTTACGTCTGCAGAAGATTGTGACTTTATCTACAACCGAGACTGAGTATGCCGCTGTGACTGAAGCAAGCAAGGAGATGATCTGGTTGAACGGGTGCTTAGAAGAATTGGATCTGAATCAAGAGAGAGGAGTTCTTTATTGTGATAGCCAGAGCGCTAGACATCTTGCCAAGAAACCAGTGTATCATGCCAGAACGAAGCACATTGATGTAAAATACCATTTTATACGTTCGTTAGTTGAAGACGAAAAGTTACATTTAATGAAGATTTTGGGGAGTCAAAATCCGGCGGACATGTTGATGAAGGTAGTCACCATTGAGAAAATGAAGTTGTACGCAACTTCAGTTGGCCTTCACGTGTAGAAGACGAAGGCGGAACCACACTACGAGGATCGATGCGATCGCCGGGTTATTGTTGATTGAAGAAATAATTTTTCCGGGGGGGAGAAGATACATGCAAACAAGGGGAGAGTTTGCGTGAGCTTGTTAATGGCAATTTGGTCTCCAAGTGAGAGATTGTTAGTCTAAAGTGTAGACCCAAAGTTTGAAGCCAAGCTGGAATCAAAACGATGAAGAAAAACTATCAGACAGATCCACGGTCGATCACAAGTCTGTGACGGTCGATCGTGAACGTGCACAGGAGCTCAGGAGGAGCTGGATCCGAAGGCGGTTGACCGCGGTGGTCGACCGCGCCAACCCTGTACGATTTTTGGTCTCGGGTTTTTGATACGGTCGACCACGATTGGTGTGCGGTCGACCATAATACCTGCGCAGTCGACCGTCACGGTCGACCGTGACGCAGTTTGATAGTTTCCTAATCTATTTTGGGTTCTGTATCTTTTGGGATTCTATATATATACCTAAACGTTTTAGAGTTTAGCAGAACACGAAAAAGAGAGCTTTTGACGGCAAAAAAAGAGAGAGAATCTCAGAGAGATAAAACCCTAGTTTAAGAGCTTGTATTTCTTCTTCAATTAATAAAAGAATTATGTGGTGTGGCTCCCGAGGACGTAGGCACGTTGCCGAACCTCGTTAAATCTGTGTGTTCGTCTCCTTTATTGTTTCTACAAGTTTTGATCTTTATTTGTGGTGAATTTTTCTACTTTCCTGCTTTCCTATTTTCAACACAAGGTCCGGAAGGGCAAGTGTTTGATTTGATTGTTTCGAATCCCCAATAAAATATATTGCAACTTGTGGAGTAGCAAAAGAAGCAATTTGGATTAAAAATTCACGCAATAGTTAGGCATTATTTCTACTTTCGAATCTCTCAGCCTTTTGTATTCTGATACAGTGGAGCAATTGCACAAGCTCGAGAGCCTAGAGCTCTTCGCAAATCAAAACACATAAAAGGAAAGTATCAATTGGTAAGAGAAATTAGCAAAAGAGCAACACAAATAGTACCAAATTGCTTTTGCTGCTTATACACCAAACCCATTGACTAAACCTTTTGAGTCAAAAGGTGTTTGAAAAAACATATTGACAAGATAGATTTGAAGTTTATATTGGATTTCCTTTGATAGAAAATGTGAGGCTGAAAGATGTACGCTCTGCAAATCTAATAAATAAGAGTTTACATGTATATTTACACAAAGACTTTAAAATATAAAATTTTGAACAACCTCTTGTCATGAATAATATGAAATTATAGGCAAAACCATGAAATTTAAAAATTACTATCAATCTTCTCACCAAATATTTGAAAGATTATAAAAATCACTCTAAAAATATGAGAAGTTTGAATGATCCCCTAACAACTTGAAATTATATATAACACCTTAAAATTTTAAAATTACAAACAACCTACTTTAAAATTTTAAAAATTATAAAAAACATCTCAAAAAATCAAAAAGTTATAAACAAACACCTTAAAAATCAAAATTTTTTGAACGGTTCCATGAACAATCTATAATTACATACAATATCCTAAAAATTAAAAATGACAAACAGACTTCCAAAAAACTTACGTCAGAGAAAATACTTTGAAAAAAATAAAAATAAAAAACATTCTGAAAATCTCAAACCTTTGATCAACTCTCTGAAAAATCTAAAACTATAAAGAGCCCTTGAGTATTAAAAAATTACAACCAATCTCCAAAAATTCCTTTAAAATAAAAAACCCAAAATTCAAAATTTATAAAAAATAATCCAAAAATCTAACATTTTCATTTTGGCCCCTACACAGTCTAAGATTACAAAGTCCCCCTAAAACTTTAAATATTAGAAAAACCCCTATGAAATATTAAAAATTACAAATGGCATTCTGAAAAAATAAAAATTTTAAACAACTCCCAAAGAATCATAAAATTAAAAACAAGCTCATAGGAAAAAAAATCTAACTGATTGCCTTAAAAAAATCTAAAAGTACCAAAATTACTTTGGAGTTGAAAATTTTATAATTGAAATTCTAAAGATTCCTAAACAATGGATCAGACTTAATTAGGAAATTTCAAATTCAAAAAATCCATTAAATTAAAACACAAACTTAATATAATTTCAAAAAAGAACACATGACATTTGAAGAATTTGAACAAGACCCCTCTAAACTTTATCTTTTGGTACAAAGGATGACAAATGTTACAAGTCCTAGGGGAGCTTTTGTTGGGTGAATTATATGTCTACATTATCTCTTTGAGATCATATATTCTTAAATTTTCCTTGGACATTGCTTTGTATATGACCAGTAGGATTTTTGGTACAAGGAAATGTTATATCTCGAGGTTTAAAAACTTCCCTAGAGAGGTCAAGGCTTTGATACCTTATGTTTTCTAGGGTGGTTGTCGCTTTTCCTAAATAATGTTACTATCATTTAGCATAAAGAGTGTGATATAATAGTTTTGTTGGAAGCTAGTTTTTGGTTAGAAGTGTTTTACCAATATTGAAAATCATATTAGTTTTGTCATTAGTAATTACTAATATATATATATATATATATATATATATATATATTCTTTTTAAACTGATGTTTGGATCGTGGATCGTGTAACTAATCTTTTTTGTTGATCATCTGAATTTTGTCAAGTATGAATTTAGTAAGGATTTCTCATCCCATTAGTCATTATGCATTTGCTATATACCATAAAAGTTCTTTGCAATGTCTATTAGATCAAAATTCTAAAATTACAAGTGGGAATTTTTTATATGTCTATTACATCAAATTTATAAGATCTATAAGGCATAACCAAATTCAATGCATTATCAAGTTTGACCTTAGTCTTACAAAATGTTTTCATCAAGTTATCATCATCAAATAGAGGTTTAAAAACATGCTCTTAATTCGCATAATAAACTATATAGTAAGCATGAACTATTTCATAAATGAGTTATTGAAAAGATATAAATCTGTTTCTTAAAATAATAAAGGCATAAACTAGAATGAAATAATCAAATTATTTGATCACGTGCAATGCATGTGCAACACACCTAGTCTATCTAAACTACTTATAAAAGCGAATACCCATATCAAAACTTTTAATTTCTGTTTTTAACCTCTCAATTTTTTATAACTCACAATTATCATTATTTATAAAACTAATAATTCATAACCTCTCATTAACTATGCAACTCTTCTCACAATATTTGGTCATTCACTAGAATATATTAATAATTTATATTTATAATGATAATAAAATGCATAAATGTATATGATTTACTATAAAGAATTATTAATTATATAAAGTAGTAAAATTATTTATTTAATAAATTATTGTACAATACTATATAATTATTAATAGGGTTTTTCTATAGAGTGCCCATGGGCACTCTATAAGAGAGGAGAGAGATAGAGAGAAATAAATTGCCCATAGAATTTAGTGCAAATCAGGAGGGCCCATGGGCAATTCACTTCTTTCTATCTCTCTCATCTCTTATAGAGTGCCCATGGGCACTCTATAAAAAAATCCTTATTAATAATAGTATGTATAGGGATTGAATCATTATGTTGTAAAGAATACTAGCTTGTTTGATAATTATATATTAATATCATCTTAGTAATAAAATTTTTGAAGTTATAAATTAAAAATACTTTTATTTAGGAAAATTCCTTTATTTAAAATTATTGGATCCTTGAAATTTATGAGACATATACTGTAAAACCCCGTAAAATTGAATATTTTATGATAAATAATGATAAATATGTTATATGGTGAAAAATAATATATTTTGATATTTGGATATGATAAGAATTAATTTGAGATTAATTCAATGTATATTTGTGAAAATATGAGTGCAAATGCACAAAACATGCACAAAGGCCAAGAGTGAAAATCTGGGAATAATGACCAGTTATGAGTTTTTATATTTTTCACACCGATGCAGTTAGAATATGGAAAAGTGTAAAAGACCAAAGTTGTAGGTCTCTTCAACAAATTTCCAACAAGTCTTAGATCACCTCATTCTGAGATCAGATGAGAAAGTTATAGCTAAAATACCGAAGGGGTATTTTCCTAGTCAGACTAGGTTTCCTGGTTCGGGTCTAACAGGTTTGTTTCGGGTTTGCCTCTATAAATACATGTATTTTTCAC
>BQKN01000927.1:260712-278065 GCA_022839385.1 Asparagus kiusianus | reverse complement strand
CCCCCCCCCCCCCCCTTTGACAACATCAAAAAAGGGGAAAACAAAAGAATGAAAACAAAAGGATGAGTATAAAAACAATAATAGAAAAGGGAAGACTCCCCCTATCAAAATACCTTAATGAATATATGCAATGAATGCTAAGGCATACATATGTGAGCAAGCAAGAAACATGCTAAACACAACTCACATACAAAAAGACAATGAGAACACATATAAATATGTCAATATGAAAATAGTGTCTCATTAACACAAAAAATATAAAAACCATATAAAAGAATAGATTTATGAAAACAAAAGAAGAGGAACATGAGAATCATGCAAAAAGTTTTCAAATGATAACAAATCAACCAAAAGAAATCATAAATCAAAGTTTAAATCCAAAAAAAATGTTTGATCAATCAAGAGAATTTTCTTTGTTAAATTTGATCAAACCACATATGAAATACATTATAAGGCACGAATAGATGATCCATAAGTACAAACACATAAATATCATCATATAAGTGAAATATAATGAATTCAAAGCAACAATTCAAAACAAAATTTTGATAAAAGAATTTCAAGAGAGGCAACAATATATCAAGCTCTTAAGCTTGTTCCAACCCATATAATCATTCTAGCATCTAGTAAACATGATTTGAGAATAAACACCCAATAAACCTGGAGGGTTATATAAACACAAACCTCTCATCAAAATCAAAACTAATAATCATAAAAACAAAAGATTTGATAAAAGAAAAATTATTTTCATAACCAAAAGATTTTAAAACATAGTTTTCAAAACCAAGAAAAGGAAAAAATTACTAAAATACTTGGTTTAAAAATTAAATTTGTTTTGGTACCAAGAATTCTTGGGTACCAAAAAGTTTAAGGATATGACCCCTATCATTTAAGCTCAAAACCCTAGGGTTATGAACCCTCATGGGCATATGTGGTACACTAACACGGTCAAAGTAATATTTACTCAAATGACCCTTCCGATTGCAATTTGTGCAATGAAAGAGATCCATTTATTTTTGTGGACCATTAGCTCGTGCACGGGAAACATTTGCAAACATAGATGATCTTTTAGGATTATTTTGCAAATGTAAAACATTATCAAAATAAAACTTTCCTAAGTGGTCATATCTATCACAAACATCACATTTCAAAACATGTGGTTTACTAGAAATATTTGGCAAACTTAAATTCTTTTTCAAATCAAAGCAAAACTTTTCCAAATGGCCAAACCAACCACAATAATTACATTGATACACACTAGCATGCTTATGATGAACATTATGTGCATGTGCATGAGTGTTTGATGAAGAAGCTTGATGAGATGCACAAGGAACATTTGATTTTATAGTTTTACGTGCACCATAGCAAAAGTTAGACAAATGGCCTTTACGACCACAAATAGTGCATTTAAAAACTTTGCTATATATGTGTGCATAATAAGTGGATGATTTAGACACAGATTTGGCACACATATTCATAAGCTTCTTATGATTATCAATGCATGAAGTTAATGTTGAATATAAAGATTATATGCTATTCTTAACAAGATTCAACTCAACATTAGGCACGACATCATTGATAATAGAAGTAGAGCATGTATGGTTATCAAATTCATTTCCAATGCATTCTACTTCTAGCATGACATCTTTATTTGCATGAGTTAAACTAGCAATAGATGAGCTCAAATTTTTATTTTTCAAATTCAATATATCATTATTTTCTTTAGTGTAACATTTTCTTTAGCAATGATATCAAATTTGGAACATAGCAACTCATGATCGGATTTTAATTCTACATGCTTGCTTTTGAGATCAATAAAATTATTTTGTAATTTAGTGTAGGCATGCGATAATTTCTCATATGCACAAGCGAGTTCATCAATAGATAAATCATTTTCGGAATCGTAATCACTTACTACATCCTCTTGTGGCCGTGTGCATGATGCTCCACATGAACTTGAAGAAGAATCCTCCAAAGCTTGTCGGATTACCTCCAAGTCCCCTTGATGTGCTTCAATAAATATTTAAAGTTTGTAAGCACTATCAAAATGAACAAATTTGTTAGAAAAGAAAGAGTGAAAAGCATTAAGCAAATTTTCTAACAAAAGCTTGTTCATTGTAAATATTTTATGATCATGATTGCTCCACTTGGATTTCTCCAATGTTGGCACAATATAAGCACAATCAATAACTTCCATAAGTTAATATTTTTAGATTCAACAAATATTTTAAATTTAGAACACCATTGAGCATAAGGGAAATTTCTATATTTTGGAGTAATATTTGGATTATAGCTTAAACGAAATACATTCATATTCATGATATATATGTGAATATATGCAAGCAAGACAAATGCAATCATAACTAGATTAGCACAAAAAGATAACTTGGATCTTTAACTCAAGGCGATTAGATCTTAAATCAAAGAGCACCAAGCTCTGATACCAATTATTGGACCCTAGAGGGGGTGATTAGGGTCTTATGCTAACCTAATTCAATTTTATGCTAATTTAAAACTAATTAATAAGTTATCCTAGCAAGTATGAAATACAACAAGATATATGAGCTAGGATAAGCAATATGAACAAATGAATATATCCTAGCAATGGATATTACAATATATGAGCAATGATATATAAACTAACATAAGGGTAAAATAAATTATCTACAAAAGAGATAGGTGAATATGAACAGCAATACACAAAGGCGATATAAGATATGAATACAAGAATAAGAACGTCAATGCAATCACAAACAAAATGATATGATCACGGAGTTCGGCCTAACCACTTGACCTACGTCTCCGCTCCTCACCTCGAGGAGATCTCCACTATCACAACCGGGTTTTCTATGTTTACCCGAATAACGTTTACACCACACAATATGGTTTTCTAGTTTACCGAAAACTCTATAACTAGCACACTCTTGTAATCCCACTCTGCACCCTCTCAAGTATTGAACTAGACGTGTCTCCCTCAAGTGCTCGGATACAACCTCTCCCTAGGTTCGTCAACCGACGACACTCCTCTTGGGACGATCCCCGACTCTCGCCACATACTTCTCTTGGTGTACATTGTTTCCGGTAAAAGTTGCTGTTTTCATTGATGTTCTCTTTTTTGAGATCTGTTACAACTTCAGGCGTTACAACAGAGTTTAAATGAAAACAAAAGGGTTTACAACTTAAACGAAAATAAACACGAGAGCCCGGTTTGGTACGGTCTCGCTTGCGTGGGTTGTTGGCCTGTGACGGGGACGTCGATGTCCGTGGACCGCCGACTCTTCAAGATCCTTGCCGATAAAATTCGGCAGAGTTTCGTCTATCCGCGTAGGATATAGAAACAGAACCTCGTCGATCCGCGCAAGATCTAGAGGTTATAAGCGTATATCTCGGCTAAAACGAGATAATAGCTCTTCTTAGTGTCACCGCTAAGGAGCAACACTAAGGATCAGAGAGGGGGGGGTGAATGAACCTTGATGAAGAATTCTGACTCCTCACTCCAGCAGGGCTTCGCCGCTTCAGACTCTAGAATTTCAGATCTCGAGGATAATCCCAAGACCGGAAATTCTTCTCCAAGGCTAAAACCAGAGCAAAATCAAGAGCCCCTCACAAAGGAGGCCTAGGGGGCTATTTATAGCCAAAAGGAGAAGGGGGGGCTGATATGGACACCCCAAGAGGAGAGACACCCCCCTAGGGGTGTCTTGGCCAAGGCCGGGACACCCCCCATGGGGTGTCTCGAGCCAGCCAAGACACGTTCGTGTGTCCCCGGTTCAGCCCGGGGCTGTGCCGTTGTCCCGCTGTTGACTCGCCGTTGACTTTTCGTCCGAACTCGGATTTGGGTGATTTCGGATGCGTTGGAATCGTGACGGCGAGCTCTGTAGGCCCCGATGGTTGGATTATCTGTGGGGTGATCGAGGCGCAGCGGGCGTTGGTCTGATTGCAGTGATAGCGGGGTTTTCGGTCAACCCGTATCTTTGTGATTCTGACATTCTGTCGGCTCACGTAATCCGTTGGTTTGCTTCAGTCGCTCACCGGCGTCATTTGAGCTCTTGTGAACCGGGTAGTGACGTTCGATCGCCGCTCGTTGACACCGAGCTATGTTCGGGGACCTATCGGCAATTTTTGACGCCTACATACATGTGTATTACAAAGTGAACCTCACAATAAGCATAATACAATAAATGATTGTTCTCTAATATGGATGAGAACACAATGAAAACTCACACTCAATTGTTACAACTCTCACCAACCCAAATATACTATGTATGAAAATACAATAAGCTCAAGTGGGTGTGTGTAAACAATGAGTGTAATAAAATCTAAACTCGATATAAAAACTAGCTTTAAAGAATGATAATCAAACAAATATACAAATGTAAAGCTAGATAAGAGTTTAGAAATTCTTCTCTGAAAAACAAGATGGAGAGATGGATTAAGATGAAGCTCAATCGATGTAGATGATCTCCTCCACTTGTGTAAAACTTCTTCCCAAACAAAAACTCTTTTAAACAAACACAAAACAAACTTAAACAAACTTAAACACCCTTAAACTTGTTTTTAAACTTTTCTTGGGTAGTTTGAACTGAGGATATGTAGGGGTATTTATAGGAACCCCAAAGCCAAGAGAAAACAAGGCAAAAAGACCAAAAATCCAAAAACAATACAGTCAGGAAATATAGCCGTTACAGTGTTATGAGTCGACTCGTACTTTTCATGAGTTAACTCGTACTTTTCATGAGTCGACTCATAAGTAGCCGTTACAGGCGAGCTGGGCCAGCATCTCTTTCATCTGAGCAAGCGTTTCTTGTTGTGCCTGGATCATAACATGATGTTCGTTAACTATTTTCGCCAGGTCATTAGAGTTTCCAGCCATATAAACAGGAGTCTCATGTGCTACGACAGAGCTTGAGGATTGAGAATTCGTAATTGCTAAATGTTCATCATCTGAAGTAATTCCCTTGGCTAACCTATGATAATTAACAGAGCGGATAGCTTATGTCCAAGTCCGAGTGTGTCGATATACCCCTTCGAATTCATCACAGATTTCCTGAACACTCGGGGAATGACTTCTCTCTAACTCATCAGAACTAGGAACTGAGGCTTTTCCTTTGCCAATCATATTAATAGTGACTTCGGGATATTCAGCTTTAGAAATTTTCTTCTTGTGATGACGTTGTCGCTTGGCGGGCCTGGTGATGTTTGTCAACCGGTCGAATATTGATTGCCGAGGTGCGAATGCACGGCAGTAGCATTCTGAGAGGACTTCAGAAATAAGTCACTCACATTAACATGAATGAGCTATTTGTTGCGTAGGTCTCACTCTCGACAGTAATTCCCATAAATTCAAGACTTGGGAAGAATCTTTCACTGATCGTGAAGATGGAGATAGAACCCCAGCCTCTGAATTGGTAAGATTGGTTCTTGTTGGTCATGAATTTTTGGAGAAGAAACGTGGGGGTCCCTCCTGGTTTTACGAGCGCTAGGCCGAGACCTGCGTTTAGTTGATGAAACAGACCCCTGAGGGTCATGTTTTGGATGAACAGCGCGCCACTGAGTGTCATGTTTAAGTTGTATCATGCGAGGCTCGTAATTGGGCTTGTTGTCTCGAAGTGTGCATTCAATGGTAGAAACGCAGTACTCAGTCAGAGACTCCAAAATGCAATCTTCACGTTGGGCTAGAGATTGGCTATTTCTTAAGTATGCTCGGCGTATGGATCTTCTCCTTCGTCGAGTGGCATTCTTTTTGGCTTGTTTCAATGCCTTGGCTGCCACATCATTGGCGTTGGTTGGATTTTCCTCCGCCATGGAACTTTTATGACCTGACACAGATCGTGTTGACACGGGTATGTAGCTTTTATCACGTTGAACGAGCTTGATGGAGTCTATGCCCATTCCTATAGAGGAAGGGTTGTTTGAGCGATTTTGGCCAAAGGAGATGACTTTCTTCGGCACTATAGCAACAATTAGTGCTTTGATTTCTTTGGAGATCTTGCGTATGTTGCGCCTAGCTTTGGAGCTAAACAATCCAGAGGAGAGGGCTTCCTCGTACTTGGCTTGATCGAAGTCTACGATGAGAGTTTTGATAACAGTTCTAGTGAGATTAATGTTGGATTGTGCCACTACTTCTTCGTTAGTGAAGCTAGTCTCCAGCGGAGTCGCCATCTTTTGTTTAGTAGAAAAACTTGTGAAATAAAAATAAAAGAATTGTGTTTTATTTTCTTCTCTCTAACTTACTTAGAAAGAGAATGGTTACAAGTCTCTTAATCTCAATTACAATTTTGATTTCCTGATTACAAAAGAAAAGAGAATTGATCTGAATTCTCCCCTTTGTTTAATTCTGGGTTCTTAACGGTGGCGATGGAGTGCCTCCCTCGAATGCTCGCGTTGAATTTGACCTTTGTTGACGATCCGCACGTCTCAATTCACTAGAACGATTGAAGAAACTCTTAACGGGTTTTGAGAACTCAGAATGAGTTTAAATTCTATCCCCCGAGTTGTTTGAACTATAAATCGGTTAATAGCCAAGTATCCCAACTTTTCTGCTACTGAAAAGTACTTTCAAAGCCCAACCTCTGATCTCACCTCTAGGAAAATCCAATCCTGAACTCAGTTGAGTTTGTTGATATTTATATAAGGATTAAGGGGTGTAACCGCCCCCTTAATCTACTCTTTAATGGGGGTTTAGTTGCCCCATTAATCGGGTATAACAACCCACTTAAACCACTCCCCAGGTCGTGGGTGAAAATGATCTTTGGAAATGTTTAGATCACGTTTGAACGAGTCAAAGCCTTGATTTGCGTTTCGGGCATGAACCTGCGTTCAAACATGCCTTTAGATGATGCGTCAGCATCCGAGCTTGAACTGTGTCAGCGGTTGAATTGGCATCGCGTTTGTTCTGTGTCAACGACTGTGACCGTGGTGCATGGGAACTATATTTGCATTACGTTTATGCTACGTTTGAGCTACGTTGATAGCCAAGGATGCAGTGATTGTGTCGCTTTGACTCTGGAATGTAGTCACTTGCGTTTCAGCTCTGGGATGCAGGGATGAATTCTACATCTTGGATTGAAGAGATCGTTGACTTGTAATCTCTTTTGTCATAGCGTCACAAAGACCATTGTTCTGCAATCTTTGCTTTAACCTTTTAAAATGTGAGAGTTGTTAGATTGTAAAGACTTGTTAAATCAGAGCTTTTCATCGATTGTCTTGAAGATCATTGCATTGTAACCTGTCTCGATCTATGGAAGAATCCTCTAATTGTAGCCTTCCTTTATTGACATGAAAGTCATCAGTTTATAACTTTCCTTATCAAAATGCTAATGTAGAAGTCGTCAGGTTGTAACTTCCATCTTTTACGTTCAATGAGTATTAGCTATCTGTCATGATTTTTAGACCGCCTACAAAAGTGTATCCCACAATTAGGCTCTCTATAATAAATGGTTGTTCTCTAATTCGGATGAGAACATGATTAAGCTCACACTCTAAGTCACAAACCCACAACCCTAAATTATACTAAGTATGCAAATACAATAAGCTCAATGGTTGTGTGTGAACAAAGAGATATATTCAAAACAAGTCTAAACTCAAGTAAAATCTAGCTTATGGAAAATATGAACAAAATAATAAATAGCTAGAAATAGAGTTTAGAAAACTTCTCTATAGATAACAAGAGAGAGGGAGAAGAGTTGAATGCTCAAACACCAAAGGATGATCTCCTCAAGCTCTTGTGAAATTCTCTTCACAAAGCCAAACTTGTAAAATGCTTAAAAGCTTTTTAAACAAACTAAAACCCTTAACAAACTTATAAACTCTTTTAAAATATTTCTCTTGGTTGATGGAAATGATAAATACAATAGGGTATTTATAACAACCCAATACATCAGCCAAAACCCACACAAAATGACCAAAAACCTAACCAAAAACAAAACTGGAAACTAGTAGTTATTATGCAATGGTAACATTGGTCGACCGCAGAGGTCAGTCTGGTCGACCATGATCATCAAAGAGAATAGGCTGAGTCTCTGGAACTTTTGTAGTCGACCACAGTGACACACGCGGTCGACCGTGGAATGATATTTCTGATACTCAGGCTGAAAACTAAAAATCTGATTTTTAAACTCAATTTAAAAATAGTAAACAAATTTATAAAAATGTAAAACTTTGAAAAATATTTGTAAACATGATAATAAACATGTTGCAAAAATAATATTTGAATTTTCACTTCCCATTTGTAAAATAACATCGTTTTGCAAAACTTGGTCAAAACATGAAAACATGAAACACTTGTTTTTTATATTTTGACTTAAACAATGTTTTGACATCTTATAGAATATTTTTATAGACTTTATAAAATATGTAAAATATTGTTATGAAGTCTACAAACTAAAATTTTAATATTATACAAAAATAAAGTTTTACATAATATATGCATTTGACAAAATGATAAATATGAAACATATAAATATGTATAAATGTGCATTTGTTTCATATCTATAAAGCTAAACCAAAACTATTTATCCACCTTGAAAATAAACATGTATAAACATTTTTCAGAATTTATTTGTAAAAACTTTGTTTATGGATAAAACCAAAAACCAAAATTGTGTATATATATATACATAGAAACCAATAAAATGTGTGTGTATATGATATTAAGCTTTAAAGTATCTACACATAAGTATAAAACCTAAACTAATTATACCCAAACAATTGGTCTTTAATAAGCTCTTCTTGGTGAACTTTACGAATAAAGCTTGATATTGGATCTTGATTTGAAATGTATTGCTTCACTCCACTTTTCCGCCAACCTTCATTGGATATGATCGTGAAAGCTCTAGTCCATCTAACCTCCAACTGATTATTTGTCTAGAATACCTAATAAGAAAACACAAACACTAGACAAAGAATATTAGAGATTGTTTATAAATAATCATCAAAATAAGAAGGCTAACAATGAGTTGTTTTTTTGAAGTATTAGGAGAGAATAAGATCTTCTCTAATACAGTTAAGATCTACTCCCGTATCAAACAGCGCAATATCTTTAATAGTAAAATTGGACTGAATTCTAAGTGTAATGTAACATTTCCATTTTTGTTTAATATGTTTCTTTATAGTGTTGATTTTATTAGAATATTCTGCACAATTCGGTTGACATTTCAATATTTGTATTTCTTGCTTAAGATTTTTAAGCTCAAACTTTACTTATTTTTGTTCTTTTTTGAGATCTTCAACAGATACTTTTATTAGTTTGTATTTTTAAAGACGTATAGTATTTAGAGTTATTTCTATTTTTTTGTTCATCTCAAGATATTTTATTAATTATATTATTTTTCATGTGGATCTGTAATAGCATCAATAGTGTCAATAATAAATTGTTCATGTTCATTCAAAATAGTTAATTCAGAAGAACTATTAGAAGACTCCATAACTGATTCAAAACTATTTTCTTCATAACAAGTGCAAAGATTATCACCCTATCACTGGATGAACTATTGTCTTTGTTAAGATTTAAAGAATTAATAAATTTATCAATTTCATCTCCAGTAAAGTCTTTAAAATTTAATATTAACTCATTAATATTTTTAAGTCCTTTTGAAAACATTTGTTAGCATAATGACCCTTTTTCTTACATTTATAACATGTAAGTTTTTATTATTATTTATATTTGTATTTTTGTTTTTGGTCTTTTTATAAAAGTTTCTTTTTGAAGAATTTTTCTCTGCATAATTTTATTTCTATTTTGTTGTGTTTTTCTACAACTTTCAATTCTTGGGTTTTCTATTTGAAGACCGAACTGATAACAAAAACCTCCTAGTTCTTGTTTACCCAAAGTCTTTGATTTTTTAATTGGTTTTTAATTTTAACATCATCATAAAGTTTTAAACCAAAGATTCTTTGGATTAATTCTTTGAAGGGGATTTGATCATAAGATATTTGATCATTACATTGTTCTTTACGAGATTCTCTCACCTTTTCGGCAAAAAAAGATGGAAGGGCAGAAATAATTTTTTTCCAAATGGGATATTACAATCATGTAATTGGTAGGTTTTAGAAAGAAAAATATATTTGTATCATTTAAAGTTTGTAGCGCCTCGTTTGGTACGCAGGAAAGGAGTCAAGTGAGGATAGAATGAAAATAGGAATGGAATAGAATTAATGTGGGAATAGAATGCACATTCACATTCTCATGTTTGGGTGCGATTAGAAAATTAAGTAAGAATATCTTTAAGAAGGGTATATCTAAAATTTATTTCATTATTTTTATTCTCACTTAAGTGGAAATATCTATTCCTTGATAACTGTAGGTGTAAATTTTGATCTCCCAAAATAGGGATTTCGTTTGTATTGATAAGAATAGCTTATTATAAACTAATGAATCGAAATTATAACAAAAGCGGAGGGAAGGCCCTCCTTGTTTAACATGGGGACTTTGGTAGCTATAGGACGCTTCGCTCGATTCTCGCACCGAGTCTGCTTCCCTTGGATGATCCGACTGAGGTTGTTGGTGGGCTTCATTACGCAGTAGAAGCCCGTGATGGTCGAGTTCGAATTTCCTGAGTTCTCAAATGGTGATCAAAGCCGAGAACTGAGAGCCAATGGTTCGATTAACTGATTGATTTAGTTAAAGAGATTCGTCGGACGAATCGCTCTTTAATTGTTCTTTCGAACTTTTTAATCTCGAACCCCTTTCCTGTTGCAGGAGAGGTTCTTAAATAGGGGAAGAAATAGCGTGGCTACCCCCTGAATCATGGGATGTGACCATGTACTGTTAGGAAATGACATGCCTTTGGCTTGTACCATGAGCGGCTGCTTGATGGGCTCGGAGTACTGTACTCCTTCCTTTCACGTCATGAGGAGTGGGAAAGCCTATCCTTATACGTGCTATTGCGGCTACCAGGTACTAGTTTTGCGAGCTTGTTGATCACGGGCGGATTCCGCTCTTGACTCATGCAGGCGAGGTGAGCTTCAATCGTGAGCATGCAGGCGGACTTGGCGACTGCATGAATTTGATTGGTCGCTCGTACTGTGAGCGGCTACTTGATGGGCTTGGAGTACTGTGCTCCCTCCCTTCACATTATGGGAAGTGGGAAGTCCCATCCCTATACGCAGCGTAGCGGCTGCTGAGTACACTGGCAATCCTAAAGTTTGTAGGCGAATTCGACTTTCAATTCGAGTGGGCGACTCGAGTAAACAGGCAAATTTCAGTCATTTGGGTGACCTTGACTCATGCGGGCGAGTCGATCATACAGGCGAGTCTGTGGTCAACAAATGCGAGTGAATTTGGCAACCGCGTAGTTTGGGTTCGTGCTAGCGAGTCAAGCCCATGGGTGAGCGCTACCCTCAAATTGTGTGGGCGACTCCAACTCGCAGGCAAATTTCATGTCAGTCTGCAAAGGTAATTTTTACCGTCAACAAGACCCCCTTCAAAGTTTTCGGAGCTTAACCAACTTACGTGTGGTCTGGAATACTTTGAATAAAGAAGTCCTGGGTGGGTTAGGGCGAATTTTAGCCCTCTTTAGGATTTTTAGCAAACCCTCAGCTATCAACGGGTTTGACTTGCCTTTACCGATTACCGTTTGAATCGGGCTAGCCATACTATTCCCCTCAGTATGATGAGTTGTCGAGTAGTTTATCTTAGGCTTAATGCTAAGATTTCTGCTCTAACCCTTAGCCGTTTGAGATGTGGGTTTGAGTGAGGCCATTCCATCGGTGGTTCAAAACTCTAGACGAGTCGTACTATCCGGAATTCGTCTTCAAAGGCGAACGAATCGTTCAAGAGAAATTCATTTTCGCAGGTGAAATTTGAAGTTGTAGGGTCGAGTCATATCTTTGCAGGTGAAACCCTTCCTTCAAGCGGAATTCAATTTAGGGGGAGGTGAGCCGCGTGTTCGCCGACGAAGCTTCGTGTTTTCCAGCTAAGGCGGTGTGGGTCCGTCAGGTCGCATTAATTGCAATTTGACAATGCGACGTCAGCTTCGTGTGCCTTGCTCGATGATGAATCGTGGCCATGGTTTTCGAATCCAGCCGTTAGATTCAATCATGGATTTCGGTTCGGGTCCCGGGTTTTGACCAGCTTGTTTCCTGTTTCGACGGTTTCTTCGTAACCGCAAAAGAAAATGAACTATTAGAGTAATCTGGGCCATCAATTTCGATCGTGGCCACGTCTCTTAACCGTTAATGCTTCGCCTCTTAAGGGCGATCGTGGCCACGCAAACATTTCTGCCTTTAAATAGGCTTTGTTCCCCTCCTTTGAGAGCTACCGTGCTCAGGAACTTCTGCTCGCGTGAAAATTCTCTAGAGAGAAAGAACTCCCACTTCATCCCCGACTCCCAAACATGGCGCCGAAATTCAAGAAATGTGTTCCAAAGGGAGGAGGTTCGGGATGCTATTCTGATCGCGTCGTCGCTGGTATGATTGCCAGCGTGCCCAAGATGCACTTAGGTAAGTCGAAAGGCTTGTCTAAAGACTTTGCATTGATTACCGACGTTAGGTCGGGAGGATGAGCATTGCTCGTCTTCCTTAATAGACTCTACCATTTTTTGGCAGTTTCCCCGATTTGGATAAAATTAGCCTTTTTCAGGCGGATTCCGCATTCATTTGTAGAGGGTGACTTCTGCCTTTACAGGCGAAGTCGGCCTTTATCGGGCGAAGGCGAATTCGTTCTTGATAGGCGGATTTACATTTGTCTGGCGACTTTGCCTGTTTTGGTTTAATAGGCGGATTTGCCCCCTAGGGCGGACTCCATTCTAATTCTTCGGTTCTGCCTTGCAGCGACCTTTTATGACGAAGCCCTTTCGAAGGGCGTGGCCATTGGTCTCGCCGGAGGTACAGGCTATGCGACGCCTCCCTGATTCCCTTTCCTGGATCCGGTGCCCGTGTTTGCTATCGACAGGCCGGATGGATTGATCAAGAGAGTCACTGACGGGCACCATTTGACATTGTGTGAGTTGACTATTGATGTGGTGTTGACAGACGAGGCTAGGATAGAGCTCAAAAAGCCTCAGTTTTTGTTTGGTGATGTCGCGACTGATCCTTCAGCTCTATTGCTTAGGGAGAGCAGGTGGCTCCGCATAGTGGACGAGGTCCACTACTACCTTCCCAGCATGCCGAGAGGGTTCTCAATTGTTGAGTTGCGGTCCCTTGCAGTCCCAAGAATGATGAACTGGGATTTGACCCCAACTCAAGATGGAGTGACTTGTGGTGTCTTCACGGGCTCCCCGGCTAGGTACGGGGTGGACAGCTCCTGCAAACATGTGACCGCTCTACGTCTTGGCCTGCAGTTCAACGAGTTACCCGCCGGGGAGACGACTACGGTCACGGAGACTTTCTATCATCGTTTCTTTCGGGCTGGGGGAAATTTCCTCCAAAGGACTTCAGAGCGCTGGGGTGGATCTACTCTGTGCCTGGTAGCAGCACTTGGTGGTCTAAGATTACTGACTACGTCTTGGCCGAGAATTCTAATCTCATGGATTCAGAGCTGTACGTGGCTATTCGGGCCACTCGACATGGTCTGAAAATCAATGCTCCTCAGTTCCACAGCATCTTGGAACTGTATTGTTCGGACAGCGGCAAGTTCTTCACCCCCAATGGTGAACTCGGCATAACCTTTCACGAGATGTATGACGTGTCAGGGTTACCTTTGGGAAGCTTCCCCTACGAGGAGTATGTCCAAGGTTAAGATGAGATTGACCAACTTTCAAACCGCTCCCCCTTGGTGGTTAAGACTCTATGGGAATTGCTCTATCACTACCATATATGCCTCAATACCCTGGGGACAGTAGACCATACAGGCAAGAAGAAGAGGGCTCCGGGGATCAGCCATAAGAACTGGGCTGATTACTTATTCCCGGATAATGATATCAAGGGAAGACCTACTCTGCCGTTGGGTGAGTGTGACCAGGATGAAGTGGAAAGGAGGATGACCGAAGGGGGAGCCATAGTGACTCTTGAGCATGACGAGGGTGGATTCAAATTCAGAACGGTTTTACACTCGTTCCATCACCAGACCAAGTCCCCTATATCTGGAAAGGCTCTACTCGTGGAGTACCTCATGTTGTGGTTGAAGAGTACATGGTTCCCACTCATTATTTCGAGGCGCTTCTGGTGGAGGTCGTCTATCCTACAGTTTGCTTAGCCCACGGGAAGTCCTACACATTGGTGTCGGCGATGGTGGCATGTATCCATCAGGGACTCCGCATATTAACGGGCCAATTTTGTCATGTGTCGAGTGTCAACAAAGGGGAAGGTGAAGTCATTAGGACTCCTAACCCTAGAGTGGGGCTGCCCTACACTTACTTGATGGCATGGTTTGTCTACCATTGCGAGTGATTGATGAGTGCCCCAGCGACTTTTCAAGGAGAAAAGTTCGTTCCGTTCATCCAGTGCCTGGAGAGATGCTCTTGGAAGTGTAAAGACATCCCTGATGCACGGAAGACGCTATCCCACTTCGGCCATTATAATTTTCACCGTTTCTTCCCCTACTTCAGTGGAGGGGGATATGGCGAGTCTCTTAGCAATGTATTGACAGCGGACCACCACACCGTTCTTTCTTGTGGTGCTTTTCGATGGTTGGTGAATGTTCGACTGGGATATCATATCCTACGAACAGGCTCTGTGTGCTACCTTGAGCCGTACATTCCTTGAAGGTTTGCCCGCCAGTTCGGGTACGACCAGCTATACGTGGGACATATCAACCCTTACTTACATTTTGAAGGAGGATTAGTGGATGGTGCTCGGGGATGGTTTTAGACTCATGCTGGTGGCACCCATGCTCATTTTGAACTTCCTACAAAGGATCATGATCTGCACCATATACTCCTGTATTGTCGGTGGTATCGGGGCGCTAGCGCTAATCCTGAGGGCTTCTAGTTCTAGAGTTCTTGTCTGGTGGAGCATGGGCGTCACCTAAGGAGAACTCTTCGTCCCTCGAGGCGGAAGGGCCGTCAAACTACTAGAGAGTAGTTCTCGGAAGATCCTGCTGAAGATATCGAGGATCTTGATGCGGGTTGTGGTGAATTTGGGGCGCTCGAGGCTCAAGCCCCATCCCCTGGCCCTTCGCTGGATCCTATCAGTGGGCAGAGAGAATCTGATGAGCTGGCTCGGGCGGGTGAACGTCTGGAACAGGCCCGAAGTACGATAGCCGGACGGATAGGGATGCCCCTCCTATCTTCGGGTAGTTCGCTTCTCTCTAAATGACAGCGGGAGATTGTAGCCGAAAGCTCCAGGGTGGAGGCGGCCAAGAAGGTCCGTCATGAAGAAACGGTTGAGGCTACCAGAGCGACGGAAGGTCAGGACGATGCTACTCAAGTGATCATTCCTTGAGTGACTACTCCTATGACTGGGGGTATTTCACCTGCTCCCTTCGCCGCATCGGGTACAGTCCTGGCAACTTCGGAGGATGCTCCTCCACAGTCTGGTGTGAGGCCACAAGCGGGGGCTTCGACAACCTCCACAATCATATCAGAAGGTAACCTTTAATACCGTGCCCTCGGGCGTAAGGTCAAATCTGCACCACCTGACATTTGTGTTGACTTAATGTAGGTATTGTTGAGAGAGTAATCTCCATTCCTTCCGACGAAGAGGAGGGAAGTGGAGACGAAGAGGGGCTTTGTGGCTCAGGTAAGAGTAGGATCTAGCGTTGTCGATCCGTTCATGCTGAACCGTCAATGGGGCTCTTCTCGGGGGCATTTACTAACCTTCCTCTTGTATTCGCAGCTGACCCATCCCATAAAGCTGTTGGTAAAGAGGGTCCCCCCTCTTGAGCGGGCCAGTCGACTGGAGAGATGGGTGAATCAGAGGTGGTAGATGATGTCTTGAATCATGAGGCGATGTCGAGCGAGGAGGAGGTTGCGGCTCATGAAGAGGTGACAGACCAACAAAGGGAAGTCCCCATTTCTGAAGAAACATTGGTCGGGGGTGGGGCGCTGCTCAGGAGTCTCTGACCTAAGGGGAGACATCCACTTGGCTGGTGATTGCTTCCTCATCCTTGGTGACCGTCAGCGTTGCGGCCGCTATCCTAGTGTCATCGATCGACGCTTCAGTCTCGGCGGTATCTGCCACTACTCCTATAGTCGTGACTACCAGCACCTCGATCGTGGCTTCGGTTATGACATCCACAGCAGATGAGGCTATCCTCTCTCCTTTGGAGCGTTTGCGCTAGAGAAAGATAGATCGAGCCCTTTCTAACTTCCAAGACATTTTAGCTGATAGCGTCAAGCTCGCATTGGAAGAAAGCTGCCCCTTTGAGGAGTTCAATGAGGATCTTGATTATTACATGGCTTTCTTGGTCAAGAAGCTTGGTGCCTCCATTGCTAATCTGTATTTTAAGCGCTTGGAAGAGGTAGAGAGGGCTATCCGATAGTTGCTTACCCTTCGTGCGACGAGCTCCGAGATCATTCATCTTGCATCCGGCGAGGTTCAAGAAGCATTGGAGGAGCGCGATCGCAGACTGAATGAGTCAATGTCATTAGAGGTGAGGTTGACGGAAGAGTTGGAGCGTGTCAAGACCGAGAACGAACGAGTTAGCCTAGAGCAACAAAAGGCTGACTCCCGCCTCTCTCGCTTGTCTTCGGAGATCGCGAAGACCAAGCAAATCATTGCTAACACACAGGCCTCACTAGCTAATCAGGAGAAGGCTCGCGAACAGCTGATAGGGGAGTTGGAGGAACTCGAGTCCCGACGGCAACTGGTCATTGGTTCTATTGAGGAGAAAGACCGAGCCCTCAAGGAGGTCAAACACACTTTCCAAGACTTGGTCTCGCGCTCTGAGGAAGATCTTCATCGAGAGATTTTGAGGAGGCTCAAGCTCAAGCATGCTGAGGAGATTCGCGAGGTGGAGTCGCAGCTGAGAGATTTGTAATTTGCTTTTGATTCCATCGTTGTATCCGAATCTCTTTTAATGAATGAAATTATCCTTTTGTTCCTAGTCATTATTTCTCTTGTGCATGCCCCACCTCTTTTTTTTTTGTTTTTCTCATTGTTCAACACGGATCCGCACCAGTCAGAGTTTGGCCGCAGGGGGATCCTAGCTGCGGGCGGATTCCAGCTGCATGCAAAATTAGGACTGGTGTTCGCGGGAAAATTTGTAGCTTTCTTCATTGATATCATTGCCATCTCAATAACTGTTTATCGGTTACAAAGATCCGGTCTTTTTATAAGATCCGGTTACAATGAAAAAATTAAATAAAAATAAAGAAAGATTACAACTTTTGTTTCCTTGTTTGTCGAACAAATCGCGAGCTCCTGTTTTGCGGTCACTCGCTTTTGTGGGTTCTTTACCTGCGCCGGGGTTGTTTACCGTGGACCATCGCGAGATCTAGATCCGGTCGGATCTACGCAGTATAACGGGTATTATTCC
>BQKN01000927.1:209563-250712 GCA_022839385.1 Asparagus kiusianus | reverse complement strand
TCGTCGAGCTGTGTTAAGGGACCTATAGGCAATTTTATACGCCTACAACTGGCTCGAGTTTCAGAGTGGTGTACGAGCCTAAACGGCTCAACCATCAGATAGGCTCGAACAGTATGAGTTCAAATGACAAATTCGACCCGCAGGCGGGCTCCGCTCTTAGTGAGCCACGTGTTAATTTATACGTTAATTCGCTCGTCAGTTAAGACGACATGGGTACGTCATTTCGCATTAAAGACAGCGTAGTGGGCCTCTTCGTTCTTCACGCCCGATCTAGGTCGTTAGTGAAAGATCGTGTCTAGAAACTGCCGAATCTCGACCGCTTATGTGGGATTCCAAACCGTTCGACCTTACTTTTGACTGTTCGGTTTTGAACGGTTCGATCGAACAGCGGAAAATTGTCCAGGCCATGAGTATTTAACGCCCCTCCCCCTTATTAAGGGAGGTTGTAGTTTTCTTGTTGTCTTCTCTGGAGAAAACTCACACTTCCTCTCGTTGCACTCGAAATGGCGCCGAAGGTGAAGAGAGTCGCTTCGAGAAAAGGAAAGGGGGTGTCCTCCTCGGGTGCCACCGAGGCCGCTGCCGTCGAAGGTACCTTTTTGTCTAGGTTTTCATGCAGTTCGATTAGAGGGTCGCAAGTCAAGTCGATACTTCTCGCTTTTAACTCCTTGTTGTGTTGCTGTCGTGTTGTGCAGTTCAGGACGAAGTGCCGACTACTGAAGAGCGTGCGACCGAGCCCATTTTGATTTCTGACGATGAATCTGAGGGAATCATGACTTCCTCTACCTCAAACCATGTTCCTCCGTCTGGGGCTGAGCCTTGCCTTGAGGTTCCACCCATTGCGGCACTCGCTCCGGGCCAAGAACCTGTTTCCTCATATTCCTTGTCTATACAGTCTCGTGCCGAGGAATTCGAGAGTGCTGTGAAGCAGGTAATCTCCCTCGTCAGTCTTGGCATGGGGACCTATGCTGACTTCAAACAGTCCCTTTTGGATCGTATAGCCAATCTCAGGCGGTTGGGTGAACGCCGGCTTGCCACATGTTGTATGCAGAGGTTCCTTTACCCGGAGTCACGCCTGACGAGTCTGGAGACTTTGTTGCGAGAGGGTCCGGAAGCTGATGTGGAGCCCTTCTTGTCTCACGTTCGGCGTCGTGAGGCCTAAGAGCAGGAAGTTCGCTCCAGGGAAATAGCAGATTTGGAATCCCACATTTCTTTCTGGGTGGGTCAGCAGCGCTCGTTGGAAGAGCAGATAGGCGACTTCACTTCCACCGTATCCCGTCTGAGGGCTGAGTTGGAGCAAGCGAAGACGACCCTGAGAGGGCTTCAATCTGAGAGCGTAAATGTCGGGAGGACCGTCGAGGAGGCAACTCGAAACCTTCAAACATTATGCCAGGAAGACTCTGCTGCCTAATCAAGCTTTGAAGCTTGGACTCGAAAAGAGACTGAAGACAAGGCCCAGGAGGACCACGCGAGAAGGATGACCACGGTTAAAGCAGAGCTTGCGTCCTTTAGTTTGCTGGACTAGGCTCTTAAATCTAAAGCCGTGTTATAAGACATTTTGTTTCATTTTGCTTTTGAACTCGTGTTATAACTTGTTTGTTTGCGAAGTCATAACTTTGTTCAAATGTATTGTCTTAAAACTGGATGAATGTTATGCTCTTTTGGTTTCCCAAATGCGTTTGTGCACATACTTCTCCTAGTTGTTATTGCCTCTCATCTTTCGGTTTTTATCTTCCTTTATGAGGTTGTTGCAGGTAGGTTTTTAACTATAGGCGACCGAGTTACAGCCAGATTCTAAACACAGGCGAGTTCAAACTGCTGGTGAATTCTAACTACAGGCAAACTCATGCCGCAGGCGAATTTTAGCCACAGGCGAACTCTGACCACAGTCAAATCAAGCTGAAGACGAGATTAATGTTGATTTGGGGGTAACCACGTGTTTGATCGTGGTCTCGAGTGCTCGCCAGCTAGACTGACATTAGCACGTCGTCTCGCATTAAAGGCGGTGTAATGGATGGTTCCGCCGCCAAGTCTGGACTGTTGGATGACGGACACGTACTTGGTCCATACGTCATACATTGCCCTCTTTTCTTGTCGGAGGGGGCACTGTGTTGATTGTCTCCTTCTTGTTCAAGATGGCACCACGAGCGAAGGCGTCTAGTGCGAAGAGGACAGGGGATGATGGCGCTTCTTCGGCCCTCATGCCTAACCATGATCCGAAGCCTAAACCCTCGGACTCCATTCTGGCCCAGTTAGAGGAGTTGGAGAATGCTGTGAAACGAGTGATCTCGCTCGTTGATCAGGATCGTGGTACTTTTGCGGAGTTGAAGCAGTCCCTCTAAGACCATGTGGCCCACCTCCGTTGCTAGGGCGACTTTAGGCTTGCCCTACGCTGCTCAATGAGACTCGTCGATCTGGAACTGCTCCTGACAAAATTAGAGTACTTGCGACGTGCAGATTTGGAGTCCGAAGTGAAGCTATTCTTGGCTCTAGTCCGCCGTCGCGCCGTGTGGCAACAAGAGTGCCGAAGGCGAGACATAGAAAAAAAAGAGGCCCTTATCGATCGTCTGGATCTTCGGCACCGCCTATTGCAATCTGACATGGAGTCTGTCATTTCTTTGATCTTTTTCGGTACGATCTCACGCGCAGAGGGGGAATCAATCTTGATGGGCCTACGCATTCAGAGCGAGACGGTGCAAGGCGATCTTGCTATGGAGAGGTGTAATCTTCCACTGCTGCTTTAGGAGGATGCCGTTCCTAATGCTTCTTTCGAGGCACGGGTCCAGCAAGAGGCAGAGGAAAAAGCTCACGCCATGCATGCGGAGAAGATAGCCACAGTCAGAGCCAAGCTTGCGTCTTTCAAACTCCTAGAATAAACTCATAGGATAGGAGTAGATTCAAGGTGTTCTGTTTCATGTTTTGCTTCTCGAATGTAATGTTATGACTCTCTTGGTTGTAAAGTCATAACTTTGTTCAAATATACTGTCTAGAAGTATCTAATGAAGTTTGCACTTTCTCGTTGTGCACATACTCTTTTTATATTTTGTTGTGTCGCTATTCAGCGTCTCGCTCATGTGACAGGTAGACTCAACTACCGGCGGTTTCATGCCGCATGCAAAGCTCAGGCCTGAGCAAGTTTATGCTACAGTCAAACTAACGAGTTCGTGTTGTAAGCGAGACTTAAACTGGTGGCAAGTTTAGTAAAACTCGAGTGCCGGCGAGTTTGTGTTGAAAGCTGAACTCAAATGCTGGCGAGTTCATGCTGCAAGCAAAACTCAAGCGCATGCGAGTTTGTGCTACAAGCAAAACTCAAGCGCAAGCGAGTTTGTGCTGCAAGCAAAACCCAAGCGTAGGCGAGTTTATGCTGCAAGCAAAACTCAAGCGCAGGCGAGTTTGTGCTACAAGCAAAATTTAAGCGTAGGCGAATTTGTGCCACACGTCTGCCCGCGGACCCAAATGCTTACCAGCTAGGGCGATGCGAGCGCTTTAGTCTTCATTAATTGCGAAGTGACGGGACGCTTCGCCTTCCGCGCTCAATCTGAACGGTCGGTTTGGAGTCCCAATGGTGAATCTTTTATGGACGTTAAACTCGAAGCGTCACTAGAGATCTGAGCCGTTCGATCTACTTGAGGCAGCAAATCCTAGTCGTTCAGCTCTCGGCTATATAATGTGCTCGCGGTCTCTTCGGTAGAGTTCTCGTGCTTATGGAAAAAAATCACCAGAAGAGAATTACAGAACTCTCCCTACTTTACTCAATGGCCTCCGAGTCGAATGCTTCAAAGGGCAAGGAGATTGCTTCCTCCTCCGTTGCCGTCAGTGTCGATGTGGCTTCCGCTACCGCGGTTGGTTCGGTCCAAGGGTCCGCTACCGCAGATCTCACTCTGACGCTCATTCTCCTTCAGAAGTTAGAGGAGGACCTTCGTCGAACGGCTGTTATGATCAGCCAAGGCATCGGGGGGTATGATGACGTGCACTTCTTTGTGGCCGAAGGCCTGGAGGAGATCCACCGAGTGGGTGGTCGCCAGCTGGCCCGGCGATGCAAGTGGGAGCTTCAACGTTTAGGGGGGCTGATGCATCGCCTGGAAGAGTTGGTGCATGCTGATGCTGAGCTGACGCTGAGCTGACGCCTCTCACGATGAGCGATCTGTTTGAGCGCGAGGACTTGGCAAAGCAGATCCTAAAGCATGAGGCCTTGCTCAGACGCCTACACAGGCGACATCGAGCCATACTGGCAAAGATGGACGCCTATCTGGACGACAACCTCTTCATGGACGCCGGATCCCTTGAGGGATAGGCGAGGCTAAAAAGGCTTGAGCATAAGAAGATGTGGGCTTATCGAGCTATCGAGGTGGAAGAGAAAGCGCTCCAGCTCCTTCGCCAGGATGAGGAGGAAGGAGAGGCTACTTTTGCCAGGCTTCAGTAGCGGCAGGAGGCGAAGACCCGAGCTAGACAGGCGACAGAGCTCGCGGCTGTCAAGGCGAAAATTGCCAACTTCAGTCTTTTGAAATTGGTGTAATGCGTTCTTCTATTTGCTAAAAACTGTTTTGTAGTTTTTGTTGATGCTTGATGCATCACAGTTTAAAACTTTATGTCTGTAAATTTAGCCTGGAATGGCTTGTTACGCTTTTGTTTATTTACTGCTTTGCATGCACAGTTTTTTCTTTGTTTGCTACATTTGATCTATGCTTAGGACTATTGGTTAGCCCATGATAACCATTGTGTTGGACTCGCCTGTGCTGCCTGTCGCCTGAGTCGAGCCAGTCATACCATTTTTCGCATAGTGGCGAGCCTTCGACGAGTCTGTCTTGGACTTAGTCACTAGGCTCCCCTTCCGTTTTTGGTTGTTCGTAACATGGGTTCGAGTTAACCTCGACTTTCGCGTTGTAGCTCAGGCGAAACCGAGAGGGTAACACTTAGCTTGAAACAAAGAGCGGTTGCTTGCGCATGCGACCAACTGAAGAACCCAATAATGACTTACCATTTGGTGAGTTGCTGCTTGAGGGGGCGGTTGGGACATGTCGTTTGTTAAGCCGCCTTTGATAATCATCGTCGTTTGCAGGGACGGCGACGTGAATGATAATCGAATCGTTCAGGGATGCAAGAATATGACGATCGATTGTTGTAGGCGCCGTCGCATGGTAGGCTGCTACCCATCGGTTATTCTAAGAGAATATTAGGATACCCGGGATAGGTCAAGTAGTTCAGGGACATAGGAGTGTGACTATTGACCGAAGTAGCAACACGTCGCATGGTAGGTTACTACTTAGGTTGTGTTACTCATGGGAATAACAGGGCTAGTTATCAGAGGTGATCATTAGCATGACAGAATTTTGTTGCGATCGGAGCAACTATGAGGACTTATCATCCCATTAGAAGGGATTGGTAAGTTTATTTTGTCAGAGGTGAGGGTTAACATGATAGGATTGTTTGCCGCGGCGTGAGCGACTTTGGTGGCTCACCATCCTATTGGAGAGGATTGGTAAGTTGATTTTGTCAGAGGTGAGGGTTAACATGACAGGATTGTTCTAGTCCTAACTGTAAGAAGGTTGGACCAAATGGTGATCTAGGTCACACTTGAGAACACTATTAGTAGCGTCTCGTATAGGGTTTCCCGTCAGAGTATATGAAGTAGGAGCAGTTTAGCCTCGTGTACCAGTTGGAGGGGTTTGAGGACCAGTTTAGACTCATGCACTCGTGGGAGTTTGAAGGAGAACCAGTTTAGACTCATGCACTCGTGGGAGTTTGTGAGAAATAGTTTAGACTCATGCACTCGCGAGAGTTTGTGAGAAGCACTAAGGGTAGTACTTTTTCAAGAACTTTTCGTTGATAGGCATCATGATCTTGTCGCCATTCGGTTTGACGAGACGATAAGCTCCATTCGAATAGATTGTCTCTACTACGAACGGTCCTTCCCATTTGGGCTAAAATTTGCCTTTCTTCTTGGAAGTGAGAATTATTGGTCGTCGAACGGCGAGTACCAATTCTCCCTCCTTAAAGGATCAACGCTTGACTTTCTTGTCGAAAGCATTGGCCATTCGGGCTTGATAGAACTCAATGTGTTGTTGAGCTTCCAGCCGCCTGTGATCCAACGCTTTAAGTTCCGCGAGGCGTCATTGATGATTGTCCTTGGTCGTCATCCCTATAGCTAGGGCGACACAGAGGGATGGAATTTGAATCTCTAATGATAACACGGCCTCACAGCCATATACCAACGAATAAGGCGTGTTGCCGGTCGGTATACGAACCGTCGTGCGATATGCCCATAAGCTCTCGTCTAGCTTCTCGTTCCAATCGCGCTTGCTGTTGGAAGTCAGTTTGGTTAGGATCTTAATGATTGTTTTGTTGAAGGCCTCGGCCAAGCCATTCGTCGAAGGGTTGTAGGCTGTAGAGGAGAGGTTCTGCACTCGGAACTTGTCGCAAAACCGGGTGAACGCATGACTAACGAATTGTGTGCCATTGTCATGTATGATACATCGAGGTACGCCGTACCGATATATGACATGATGTTTGATGAACTTAATCGCGTCATTGGTCTTGACTTCTCCTAAAGGGATGGCTTCGGCCTATTTAGAGAAGTAGTCGGTGACCGCGAGGATAAAGCGATGACCTCTCGCCGACGACGGGGATATTGGTCCAACGATATCCATTCCCCATGCTTCGAAGGGCAATGACGCCGTTGTTGGGTGTAGGTCTTCAGAAGGTTAATGCATGTAGTTGGTGTGGATTTGGCATGCGTGGCAACGCTTTGTGTAAGCAACCGCGTCGCTGACCATCCCAGGCCAAAAATAGCCTATCCTTCGCAATCGATCCCAAAGCTTGGGTCCGGGCTGGTAAGCTCCGCAAGTGCCATCATGGGCTTCACACAGAGCCTCTCATGTTTCTGTCTTTAAAAGACATCAAAGTAACAAGCCATCATATGACCTTCGATACAACGCCTTTATGGTCGAATCGTAGTAGAACCTTGAGGCACGTCGGCGGACAGATTCTCGCTCCCTAGTGTCTTCGGGCAACATGCTATACAGGACGTAATCGATGATTGGGAGATGCCAATCTTTCGAGTCAGGCTGATCCAGAACTTGGTGAGTGGCGTTCGCTTCTGGAACGTCCTTTAATCGAAAGAGCCTTCGGCTTGCCACAGTGACCCATTGATTCATTTCTAGTGGCTAGGCCAAGTTAGCTGCTAAGGATGCGAGGGTGTCCGCGTGAGTGTTCTTAGAACGAAGCACATGCTCGATGCGGAAGTGTTCAAATGACTCTACTAACTTGGTGGCTGCTTTGTGAAGTGGGATCAGGTCGTCATTTCTAACTTCGTATTCCCCCGTCATTTGCTTGACAATGAGCTGGGAGTCGCTATAGGCCTCGAGATGCTTTATCCTTAACTCTCTTGCCAACTCGAGTCCAATGAGTAGTGCATTGTACTCTGCCACGTTGTTGGTGCATGGCTCTGTTAGAGAAAAGGCTCGGGGCAATACGTGGTTATGTGGAGAAGTGAGGACCACTCCCACTCCTGCAGCAATAGAGCTGCTCGTGCTGATGAAAGACGCGCTATCGAAGAACATTTGCCAAACCTCTGGTGAAGAAGTTGTGTTGACCTTGAGGGGCTCATCTGGAAAATCTTTGAATAGGTCAGTTTTAGCCCCTAGCGTATGACTAGCCATAAGATCACATATAGCATGTCCTTTGACTTACTTCTGTAGCATGAAGTAAATGTCGTACTGAGACAGTAGGAGTGCCCATCTGGCCAAATGCCAGTTTAAAGCCGTAGGCTGTGTCATGAAAACTCGGATGGGGTTCATCTAGGAAATGACGTGGATGGTTTGGCCGACTAGGTAGTGTCACATCTTTTGGATCGCGAATACCAAGGCTAAACACTCCTTCTCAACCATAGGGTATTACCGTTCAGCGCCTTGTAGGGTTCTACTCAGGTAATAGATGCCCTACTCATGACCGGCGTCATCATTTTGTGCCAAGAGAGCGCCCAGGGAATGCTCCATAGCCCGTATGTAGATGAGGAATAGCCTTCCCGAGATTGGAGCCGCAAGGGCGGGCGGGTTTGAGAGATAAGCTTTGATCTCCTCAAAGGCCCGTTGGCAAGGCTCGTCCCACACGAAAGAAGTACCCTTCTTCATTAGTTTGGAGAAGGGTTGACACTTACCCGAAAGATTTGAAATGAATCTCTAGATGTAAGCCAATCGTCCCTGAAGGCCCCTCAGTTCCTTAAGATTTCAGGGCGGCTGGAGCTCCTGAATAGCTCGTACCTTATCTGGGTCAATTCGGATTCCTTTTGTCGTTACCACGAACCCGAGGAATTTACCGCTGGACATCCCTAAGAATGACTTCGTAGGATTCATCTTGAGTTGGTGAGTCCTCATGAGTTCAAACATCACCCTCAAGTCTTGGAGATGGTCATCTTTACTACGACTCTTTACGACCAAGTCGTCCATATAACATTCGACTATCTTTCATAGGTGATCTCAAAAGATCGTGCTCATGGCGCGTTGGTAGGTCACTCCTGCATTTTTGAGTCCGAAAGGCATGACCGTGTAGCAGTATACCTCCATTGGAGTCCTGAATGAAGTGTGTTTTTCGTCCTCGGGGTGCATTTTGATTTGATTATACCCTGAGAATCCATCCATGAAGGACATCCTCTCAAACCCGCACGTGTTATCAATGATGATATCCGTGATGGGCAAAGGGAACTCATCTTTAGGTCACATAGCATTGAGATCCCTAAAGTCAATGTAGATACGAATCTTATCGTTCTTCTTCAGGACTGAAACAATATTAGCTACCCAGTCGGGGTGTTGTTCCTCTCTGATGAAGCCGGATTCGATCAGTTTCTTCACTTCGGCCTCGACTGCTTCCATGATTTGTGGACGAAACCGTCTCTGCTATTGTTTGACTGGTTTGGGGTCTGAGTCGATATTGAGGCGATGCATGGAGACCCGTGGATCGAGGCCGGGCATATCCTCGTAATTCCATGCGAAGACATCAATGTATTCCCATATGAGGGCAATGAGATCTTCCTTCTCTTGGGGAGGTAGACTACCACTGATGAATATGGGCTTAGGATTAGTCTCATCGCCCATGTTCACTTGGAGGATTTCATCTTCGGTCGATAGTTCACGTGGCAGTCCCATGCTTCATCATAAAGCGGGACCTGTCCGTCCCCTGCCATTTCGGCGGGATCAATCATAGCCATGTTGACTGTAAGGTTATCGAACAAGTCCCTTATGCTAACGTCTGAGTTCCATGCTGAGGTTGTCGACGATCGATCCCCCGAGCGTGCATAGTCGGAGTCTTCGTTGAAATAACAGAACAAATCGGAGGAGGAAGAGGAGTAGCCCAAACCTCTCTGAGTCCTTTTGAAGTAATTTGAGGGTTTGCCTTTAGGCACGTAAGCAGGTCGGATGATCGTCTTTCACCCTCGGCTAAAATTCAGGCCCTCTGGGCGAGTGAGGTCGTACCTCATGTTGCTCATCATGCGCTTCGCGATTTGACTATACTGCGAAAACTGAGGCGCGGGGTCCTCATCTTCAAACTCGTCCCATAACGTGCGCAAAGGGTGATCGATTCGTCTGAAGATAATATCTTTTTGGTAGTTACCCCAGGCCAGTACAACGAGTACGGCTTGTGAAGACTTGATCGGTTCTCTCTTCGCGACATACAATGAGCATACAGGAAAGTGTAAGGAATGATCGTTACTGAGCTTCGATATTAGGTCGTTAGGCGCATCATCCTCAGACGTTGAGCAAGATAACAAATAAGCAAAGTTAAAATTCTCATTCAAGATAATCTCCTCCGCCTGAACAGCGTTGGTTACATTGTGACTTCCACAGCCAATTACGATTGATTCGAAATCATTCAGGACTAGGTCGTCGTCGTACTCAGGTTCGCTATCCGCTTCATTGCCGCTCTCGAGCTCCTCAATCGGTGGCTCGTCGGGGTCCTGGTATAGTAGAGAGTCTATAAAGTAGTTCTTGACGCCCTTGAAGGGTTGCTTGTCGGCCACTACTGTTTTTACCTGCTCATTATCATCCATATACTTTAAACACTGGTGTAGCATGGACGGGACTATCTGGCCATTGTGGATCCACGGACGTCCCAAGAGCACGTTGTAGGATGGCTCGGCGTCGATGACGTAGTAGGTCACCTCTGTCTTCATGTCACCTATTCGTCACTTCAGACGGATCTTACCGAGCGGCCGAGTCCCAGTGGCATTGAAGCTAAAGATAGTCGTGGTAGTCGTGGACAGACGTTTCGGGGGTATCCCTAGGTGCTTGATCAATTTTAGGGGTACAATGCTTAGTGCGGACCCCGGGTCGACTTGAATTCGATCCACTTTCAATGAAATGACGTACCCCGTAAAGTACAATGCTCGATCATGAGACGTGCTCTTGATAAGCATGTCCTCATGAGTGAATGTGATGCGAGGGACCTGCCTCTCGGTGGCTTAGCAGCACATCGCACATTCCCGCTCAGTGTCTTCTTCCCTCAAGAAGTGGGTGGAGAAGACTCTGAGTCGGCCAATGCCTCTTGTAAGGCTTCCCGGGTAGGCCTGGATAACCGTAGGAGGTCATACATGGTAATTCACGTAGGGATGCTCTTCAGCTGCGTGAGTACGTTGAATCGGAAAGGTTAGTTGCTTAAGCTCGGCATGTCTGGCTTTGGAGGGGTTGCTGCAGCTAGCCTCGTGGGAGGTCCTGTCGCATTCTCTACCCTCATAGGGTATTCTTTGGCGAATTCCTTCCCTGCTCTAGTAGCAAGGACGGTAGTTTCCTCATCGAAGTCGGTGAGGGAAGATACTGTAGTCTGGTCTCCATCCGGTATAGCGGAGATGACATTGCATGGTTTGCCTTTGGTCTTCCTTGGGGGTTTTGCAGTCCACTGTTCGTCACTGAGGAGGTCCGGATGGACCCACATTACCTAACCTGACGGCAAAATCTGAGGTACTAACCCTTTCCCTCTTTGACTGTGAGGGTCGTCATTAGTGATTTTCAGGACTGCCTTGGGGATAGGGAGTGAACCTCTAGGAGATCTGTCCTAAAACTCAAGGTGATCATATTCGTGGTCACCTGCTTTTGTATCTTCTCCTTCTTTAGGACTCCTGCATCGTAGAGGGCCTGGAGCTTATCTTTGAGGATGTAACACTTGGAGGTGTGGTGACCGAGGAATCTGTGATACGCACAGTAACTCGGTTCATTGGTTTTGTTCGCCTCCTCAGGCTTTGTGACCTCTGGTAATTTAATTCGATTGCTCTTGAGTAGAGTATCGAATGTCGCCACTACTTGGTCTTCCTTGAAGTCGTATTGCCGTGGGGGGTGTTGCTCGAATTGCCCGGGCTTCGGCCTTTGAGCAGTTTTAGGTGCCGGGGCGGAATCAACGGCCATGATCTCTTTTCCTCTTGTTCGAGGGGGATTCTTTGGCATTGTCGGCACCACGGCTCCCTTCTTGGGGTGAGGTTCTTCGGCCTCTAGTCTCTTGATCATAATTTCCACTTGCTCGCCCTAGCGTACAAGTTCCTTCTAGGTCCATGTAGGCAATAAAAATTGCCTTTAATTCTTATCAGAGAAGTTCAGAACAAAACTGCTAAAACCTCGCCCGAAATAGTAAAAAGGGAAAAAACGCTAATATCTCTCAAACCAGAAGGAATTTGGCGAAACGGAGGAAGCGAACCGTCTCGTTGAGATAGGTGATTTTTATATATAATTCGTCCAATTCCGACTTACGGTTTGAAAGTTACGGCCGATTCTTCGATCCATGCTCTAGAGCTCGCCTAACGGCTTGAAGCTCGCCTGCAGACCTAGGTTCGTCTGTAGTCCCCAGCTTTGCCTGCACCTGCAAATCCGCCTGCAGACCCAAGTCTGCCTGCAGTCCCAAATCCACCTGCAGACCTAAATCTGCCTACAGTCCCCAGCTTGCCTGCAGACCCAAGTCTGCCTGCAGTCTCAAGATCGCCTACAGACCTAAGTCCGCCTGCAGACTCTTCAGCTCATTGTCAGCTGCCCACTTGGAGTATGGTGACAGTCACGTCAGTGGTCAAATCCCACATCAGTGGTCAAATCCCACGAATCAAGGGAGAAAGCATGGCGCTCCTCACCTAGCAAGAGTAGGGCGGCTGACAGGACCCCCTAATTGGTCACATCCCACAGCTAGGGCGGCTGGCTCCCTCACCCCTACTAGTGGTCAAATCCCACAAATCAAGGGATGGCAGATGCCATCCCTTACCTATTAAAATCCATCTTCAGCCAGCATGAAAGGGGGGATTTTTTGCTGCTACTTACTCAGAATGGCTAATCTTCCAAAGGTTGAACCTTGGCCCTTGTTAAAGGCTCCCTCATTTAAAGAGACTCGTCGGAACCCTCCGACTTGAGGCTCTCGGGTAGACTCGAACCCACTTACATCGGACCTTCTACTGCGTACTGAAGCTCCAGCAGCAACTTCGATCGGATCATCCAAGGGAAGCAAACTCGGTGCGAGAACCGAGGGAGGCGTCCTATCGCTACCGAATACCCCACGTTAAACAAGGAGGCCATTCCCTCCGCTTCAGTTGTAATTTTGATTGATTAGTTTGTAATAAGCTATTCTTATTAATACAAATGAAGTCCCTTGTTTTCGGGAGATCAAAATTTACACCTACAGAAGATGGCGACCACAGTGGGAGGATCCGTTCATTCAAATGAATTGGTGGTGACGCAATTTGACGAAGTTGCTGCAGGGACTACTGTTGAGTCACTTGTGATCAAATTCGAGGGGTACTTACGATCGTCCTCTTCTGGCGGCAATACATCTCGCGATGGCAGCAGAGTCGTGCGGGTGGCCCAGCCGCAAGGGGCCGAGGTAACTAAGCCTGAGGGATCTACCCAAGCTAAGGCAGGGGGTTCTTTCCCCCCGAACCAGTTGAGGCCGAGCCGAGATTTGAGAATGCAGGTCTAGGGGCTGCTGAATGGGTCGATGAACGATCCTCGCAGACCCCTGTGCAAGAGGAATCAACCATTTGTGTCGACGCAGACTACGCCTTCGCTGTCGACATGAACGCTCCTCGTTCAAAAAGATCCAAACAGCGGCGACGAAAAGCTCTCGCTCATCTCGAGGCATAATCCCTCATCCCCTACGACAGCCTGAATTATTATTCAGGCTTGAGAGGAATCAACCTCTTGAGCCAGGTTCCCAGTACGGGCGAACCGCTCAAATCGGGCGAGCCTAGCAGTTTAGGTGAGCTCATCTCTTTGAGCCAGGTTCCCAGTTTCGGCGGACCGCTCGAATCTGGCGAGCCAAACGGTTTAGGCGAGCCCCCCTTCTTGAGCCAGGTTTTCATTTTTGGCGAACCGCTCAAATCGGGCGAGCCTAGCAGTTTAGGCGAGCCCAACCTCTTGAGCTAGGTTCCCATTTTTGGTGAACCGCCCAAATCGGGCGAGCATAGCAGTTTAGGCGAGCCTCACTCTGTGAGCAAGGTGCTCAATTTTGACGAACCAAGGGCACCTGGCGAACTCTGCAGTTCAAGAGGGCTTCGTTAAATAAGCGGACTTCACCAAGCTCGCTTGACGGCCCAAGTTTGCCAGAAAGGCGAAGCAACAGCTCGCCAGACAGGCGCAGGCACACTGTATCAATCTTGCCTGACGGGTGAACCTCGCCAGCCTGAACCTCGCCAACACACTCACGCCTAAATTGGGGTGGCCACCCCGTTTGCCTGCACGGGCCTGACGTCCGTCTCTGACAACGACAACGATGATTGCTTAGCAGTGGCAATGTCACAGACTTCAAGCTCAGTTCAGGGCAAGCACGCAAATGTGCACATGACCGACATCCCTGATGAGATATCCAGGAGATTCGATGAGCAACAAGTGACCATTGACTCCCTGAAGGAGATGTTGGAGCAGCTCCTGAGCGAGAAGAAGAGGAAGAGAGAGAGGACTTCGCGGGCTTCGCATAAATCCTTGAAGCACAAAGAGCGGGTGCCTACTCATTCTCACTCCTCATCCGAGTCATCTAGAGGAGTGTCATCTTCGGGCCATAACCCAAGAGACAAGAGGTTTGATGATCTCCAAAGTTAACTCGACGCCTTGAAGCTCCAGAAGCATGTGAACAAGCTGGGGGTTATCAGACCGTATCTAATTGAATGGGATGCGGCCTCCTACCCGGCAAAGTTCGAGCCGCTGGACCTCCTGCAGTTCAATGGTAAGGGTTCTCCTACCCAGCACATCTACTACTTCCAGGCACAAACTGGACACATAGTGGGAAATGATCCCATTATGACTCGACTGTTCATTGGTACCCTCAAGGGGGTCGCTTTTGAATGGTTTCGCAGATTGGAGCCTGGGTCCATCACCTGCTGGAAGGACATGGAAAGGCTCTTCATGGCCAGATTCTTCGACGATGACGAAGAAGTATCCGTTACCACCCTGCTAGCTGCAAAGCAGGGAAAGACAGAGTCTGTAAGCAACTTTGTCAAAAGGTTCAGGAACCAATCGCTGCATACACATGATCACGTTTCCGAAGCCACCCTCATTGAGATGTGCCGGAACAATCTCTCCGTCAACATTCTGTCCAACAAGGACGCTGTCGTAGCTCGCTCGTGGAAAGACTTAATCCGCCAAGGAGAACAAGTCGAGAGCATGCTCAAGCGTATGGATGACGAAGAGCCGCATGAATTTCGAGGAGATCATGCCCAAGATGCCTTGGTAGTGGAGACCATGTCCTCATATCCTATGACTTCCCCCGTCGATCCTTTTCAATAGGACGGTGGGCCCACAAAGTCGCTCCAATCGCGACAATCTTGTCAAGTTAACACTACACCTCTGACAATCCCCCACCAATCCTCTTCAATTGGATGGTAGGCTCACAAAATCGCTCCAATCGCGACAACCTCGTCATGTTAACACTACACCTCTGACAATTTTCCGTCGATCCTCTTCAATAGGACGGCAGGCCCACAAAGCTATCACGTTAACAATAACCTTTAATAGTCCCCTTACACTCCGACAAGTACACGAGTATAAACTGCTTCTTCTGATCTTCCAACTGGTATAAGAGGCTAAACTATTCCCTACACTTCCACTTCTTGAGCCAGGTTCCCAGTACGGGCGAACCGCTCAAATCAGGCGAGCCTAACAGATTAGGCGAGCTCCACTTCTTAAGCCAGGTTCCCGATACGAGCGAACCGCTCAAATCAGGCGAGCCTAACAGTTTAGGCGAGCTCCACTTCTTGAGCCAGGTTCCCAGTACGGGCGAACCGCTCAAATCAGTCGAGCCAAATAGTTTAGGCGAGTTCCACTTCTTGAGCCAGGTTCCCGGTTATGGCGAACCGCTCAAGACAGGCGAGACTAGCAGTTAAGGTGGGCTGCATCAAACTCCCACTTGGTCAAACCTTCAGATAGTTAGGACTAAAGCCACAATCCGTCGCCAATCCTCTTCAATAGGATGGCGGGACACCCACTGTCACGTTAACGGTCACCTCTAAAAAATCAACTTACCAGTCCTCTTCAATAGGATGGTAAGTCCACAGAGTTGCTCAAATCATAACAAACTCCCACTGTCATGTTAACACTACACCGCTGACAAAATCAACTTACCAATCCTCTTCAAAAGGATGGTAGGTCCTCAAAGTCGTTCCGATCGCGACAATCCCTGTCATGTTAACACTACACCTCTGATAGCTGACACCGTCATTCCCACAAATGACATTGTCCGATCAGTCGTCATACTCATACGTCCCTGAACGATTTGATTCTCCCAGCACCGTCTTTCCCATAAAAGGCGTTGTTGTTTGATAGTGGCCTACTATGCGGTGTGCTGCTATTTCAGGGTTCGTCTTTGCCCCAAGAGAAGATAAATCAGGATTCGTCTTCATCTTTTCCCTAAGAGAAGACAAGCTTCCCCCCTAGACTCCAACGGGTATACGAGTATAAACTGTTTCCTATACTCTGACTGGTGCATGAGTCTAAACTGCCCCCTTATACTCCCACTGGTGCAAGAGTATAAACTGCTCCTTTCCTCCAACCGGTGCACGAGGCTAAACTACTCCTTTACTCTAACTAGTGCATGAGTCTAAACTGCTCCTACCCTCCGACTGGTATATGAGGTTAAACTGCTCCCTACGCTCTTAATCCAAACGCCTCGAAAGGCTATGGATAGAGGAGAAATTTTAGCATTGAGCCTAAGAGAAACTCCTCGATAACTTACCATGCTAAGGGCAAGAGCATGGCTAGTCCAACTTAAACAGCAGTTGGTAAAGACAAATCAAGTCCGTTGATAGCTGAGGGTTTGCTCAAAATCCTAGAAGGCGATCATCAGCTGCGAGTGAAGAGGTCAACTTCACCGAGCTCGTTGGAGGGCTTCTCACTCCATCTGAGCAGGGATCACTTTACGGGTCTTTATATCCAAAGTGTTCCAGACCCCATGCGGCCTGATTCAGGTCTGAAAACTTTGAAGGGGGTTTTGTAGGTAATAAAAATTGCCTTTAATTCTTATCAGAGAAGTTCAGAATAAAACTGCTAAAACCTCGCTCGAAACAGCAAAAAGGTGAAAAACGCTGATATCTCTCAAACCGGAAGGAATTTGGCAAAATAAAGGAAGCGAACCAAAGCCTTCGACTCAGTTCGGATGGCTCCGTCTCATCGAGATAGGTGATTTTTATATATAATTCGTCCAATTCCGACTTACGGTTTGAAAGTTACGGCCGATTATTCGATCCATGCTCTAGAGCTCGCCTAACGGCTTGAAGCTCGCCTGCAGACCCAGGTTCGTCTGCAGTCCCCAGCTTCGCCTGCACCTGCAAATCCGTCTGCAGACCCAAGTCTGCCTGCAGTCCCAAATCCGCCTGTAGACCCAAGTCTGCCTGTAGTCTCCAGCTTGCCTGCAGACTCAAGTCTGCCTGCAGTCTCAAGATCGCCTGCAGACTTAAGTCCGCCTGCAGACTCGCCAGCTCATTGTCAGTTGCCCACTTGGAGTATGGTGACAGTCACGTCAGTGGTCAAATCCCACATCAGTGGTCAAATCCCAAGAATCAAGGGAGAAAGCATGGCGCTCCTCACCTAGCAAGAGTAGGGCGGTTGACAAGACCCCCTAAGTGGTCACATCCCACAACTTGGACGGCTGCCTCCCTCACTCCTACTAGTGGTCAAATCCCACAAATCAAGGGATGACACATGCCATCCCTTGCCTATTAAAACCCATCTTCAGCCAGCATGAAAGGGGGGATTTTTTGCTGCTGCTTACTCAGGCTAGCTAATCTTCCAAAGGTTGAACCTTGGCTCTTACTAAAGGCTCCCTCATTTAAAGAGACTCGTCGGAACCCTCCGACTTGAGGCTCTCGGGTAGACTCGAACCCACTTACATCAGACCTTCTACCGCGTACTGAAGCTCCAGCAGCAACTTCGATCGGATCGTCCAAGGGAAGCAAACTCGGTGCGAGAACTGAGGGAGGCGTCCTATCGCTACCAAAGACCCCATGTTAAACAAGGAGGGCATTCCCACCGCTTATGTTATAATTTCGATTGATTAGTTTGTAATAAGCTATTCTTATTAATACAAACGAAGTCCCTTATTTTCGGGAGATCAAATTTACATCTACAGAAGATGGCGACCACAGTGGGAGGATCTGTTCATTCAGATGAATTGGTGGTGGCGCAGTTTGACGAAGTTGCTGCATGGACTACTGTTGAGTCCCTTGTGATCAAATTCGAGGGGTACTTACGATCGTTCTCTTCTGGCGGCAATACATCTCACGATGGCTACAGAGTCGTGCGGGTGGCCCAGCCGCAAGGGGCCGAGGCAACTAAGCATGAGGGATCTACCCAAGCCGAGGCAGGGGGTTCTTTTCCCCCCGAACCAGTTAAGGCCGAGCTGAGATTCGAGAATGTAGGTCTAGGGGCTGCTGAATGTGTCGATGAACGATCCTCGTAGACCCCTATGCAAGAGGAATCAACCATTCGTGTCAACGCAGACCACGCCTTCGCTGTCGACATGAACGCTCCTCGTTCAAAAAGATCCAAACAGCGGTGACGAAAAGCTCTCGCTCGTCTCGAGGCACAATCCCTCATCCCCCACGACAGCCTAAATTATTATTCAGGCTTGAGAGGAATCAACCTCTTGAACCAGGTTCCTAGTACGGGCGAACCGCTCAAATCAGGCGAGCCTAGCAGTTTAGGTGAGCCCATCTCTTTGAGCCAGGTTCCTAGTTTCGGCGGACTGCTCGAATCAGGCGAGCCAAACGGTTTAGGTGAGCCCCACTTCTTGAGCCAGGTTTCCATTTTTGGCGAACCGCTCAAATCGGGCGAGCCTAGCAGTTTAGGCGAGCCCAACCTCTTGAGCCAGGTTCCCATTTTTGGCGAACCGCTCAAATCAGGCGAGCATAGTAGTTTAAACGAGCCCCACTCTGTGAGCAAAGTGCTTAATTTTGACGAACCAAGGGCACCTGGCGAACTCTACAGTTCAAGAGGGCTTCATCAAACAAGCGGACTTCACCAAGCTCGCTTGACGGCCTAAGTTCACCAGAAAGGCGAAGCAACAGCTTGCCAGATACGCGCAGGCACACTGTACCAATCTCGCTTGACGGGTGAACCTTGCCAGCCTGAACCTCGCCAACACGCTCACGCCCAAATAGGGGTGGCCACCCTGTTTGCCTGCACGGGTCTGACGTCTGACTCTAACAACGACGACGATGATTGCTCAGCAGTGGCAATGTCGCAGACTTCAAGCTCAGTTCAGGGTGAGCACGCAAATGTGCACATGACCGACATCCCTGATGAGATATCAAGGAGATTCGACGAGCAACAAGCGACCATTGACTCCCTAAAGGAGATGTTAGAGCAGCTCCTGAGCGAGAAGGGAGGAAGAGAGAGAGAGGACTTCGCGGGCTTCGCATAAATCCTTGAAGCACAAAGAGCGGGTGCCTACTCCTTCTCACTCCTCATCCGAGTCATCTAGAGGAGCGTCATCTTCGGGCCATAACCCAAAAGACAAGAGGTTTGACGATCTCCAAAGTCAACTCGACGCATTGAAGCTCCAGAAGCATGTGATCAAGCTGGGGATTATCAGACCGTATCCAATTGAATGGGATGCGGTCTCCTACCCAGCAAAGTTCGAGCCGCTGGACCTCCTGCGGTTCAATGGCAAGGGTTCTCCTACCCAGCACATCTACTACTTCCAGGCGCAAACTGGACACATAGTGGGAAACTATCCCTTTATGACTCGATTGTTCATTGGTACCCTCAAGGGGGTCGCTTTTGAATGGTTTCGTAGATTGGAGCCTGGGTCCATCACCTGTTATAAGGACATGGAAAGGCTCTTCATGGCCAGTTTCTTCGACGATGATGAAGAAGTATCCGTGACCACCCTTCTAGCTGCAAAGCAGGGAAAGACAGAGTCTGTAAGCAACTTTGTCAAGAGGTTCATGAACCGATCGCTGCATACACGTGATCACGTTTCCGAAGCCACCCTCATTGAGATGTGCTGGAACAATCTCTCCGTCAACATTCTGTCCAACATGGGCGCTGTCGTAGCTCGCTCGTGGAAAGACTTAATCTGCCAAGAAGAACAAGTCGAGAGCATGCTCAAGCGTATGGATGACGAAGAGCCACATGAATTTCGAGGAGATGATGACCAAGATGCCTTGGTAGTGGAGACTGTTTCCTCATATCCTATGATTTCCCCCGTCGATCCTTTTCAATAGGATGACGGGCCCACAAAGTCGCTCCAATCGTGACAATCTTGTCAAGTTAACACTACACCTCTGACAATCCCCCACCAATCCTCTTGAATAGGATGGTAGGCCCACAAAGTCGCTCCAATCGCGACAACCTCGTCATGTTAACACTACACCTCTGACAATTTCCCGTCGATCCTCTTCAATAGGACGGCGGGCCCACAAAGCTATCACGTTAACAATCACCTTTGATAGTCCCCTTACACTCCGACAAGTACACAAGTATAAACTGCTTCTTCTGATCATCCAACTAGTATAAGAGGCTAAACTATTCCCTACACTTCCACTTCTTGAGCCAGGTTCCCAGTACGGGCGAACCGCTCAAATCAGGCGAGCCTAACAGATTAGGTGAGCTCCACTTCTTGAGCCAGGTTCCTGGTACGGGCGAACCGCTCAAATCAGGCAAGCCTAACAGTTTAGGCGAGCTCCACTTCTTGAGCCAGGTTCCTAGTACGGGCGAACCGCTCAAATCAGTCGAGCCTAACAGTTTAGACGAGTCCTACTTCTTGAGCCAGGTTCCCGGTTATGGCGAACCGCTCAAGACAGGCGAGACTAGCAGTTCAGGTGGGCTGCATCAAATTCCCACTTGGTCAAACCTTCAGATAGTTAGGACCAAAGCCATAATACCCCGCCAATCCTCTTCAATAGGATGGCGGGACCCCCACTATCACGTTAACGGTCATCTCTGACAAATCAACTTACCAGTCCTCTTCAATAGGATGGTAAGTCCACAGAGTTGCTCAAATCGCAACAAACTCCCACTTTCATGTTAACACTACACCTCTGACAAAATCAACTTACCAATCCTCTTCAAAAGGATGGTAGGTCCTCAAAGTCGTTCCGATCGCGACAATCCCTGTCATGTTAACACTACATCTCTGACAAAATCAACTTACTAATCCTCCGCAAAAGGATGGTAGGTCCTCAAAGTCGTTCCGATCGCGACAATCCCTGTCAAGTTAACATCACACCTCTGACCAGAATCTACTTACCGACACTCTTCAATGGAGCGGTAGCTCCACAAAGTCGCTCCGATCACGGCAATTCCTATCACGTTAACGATTACCTCTGATAGCTGACACTGTCATTCCCATAAATGACGTTGTCTGATCAGTCATCGTACTCATACGTCCCTGAATGATTTGATTCTCCCAGCACCGTCTTTCCCATAAAAGGTGTTGTTGTTTGATAGTGGCCTACTATGCGATGTGCTGCTATTTCAGGGTTCGTCTTTGCCCCAAGAGAAGATAAATCATGGTTCGTCTTCATCTTTTCCCTAAGAGAAGACAAGCTTCCCCCCTAGACTCCAACGGGTATACGAGTATAAACTGTTCCCTATACTCCGACTGGTGCATGAGTCTAAACTGCCCCCTTACACTCCCACTGGTGCAAGAGTATAAACAGCTCCTTTCCTCTAACCGGTGCACGAGGCTAAACTACTCCTTTACTCTAACTGGTGCATGAGTCTAAACTGCTCCTACCCTCCGACTGGTATACGAGGTTAAACTGCTCCCTACGCTCTTAATCCAAACGCCTCGAAAGGCTAAGGATAGAGGAGAAATTTTAGCATTGAGCCTAAGAGAAACTCCTCGATAACTTACCATGCTAAGGGCAAGAGTATGGCTAGTTCAACTCAAACGGCAGTTGGTAAAGATAAATCAAGTCCGTTGATAGCTGAGGGTTTGCTCAAAATCCTAGAAGGCGATCATCAGCTGCGAGTGAAGAGGTCAACTTCACCAAGCTCGTTGGAGGGCTTCTCACTCCATCTGAGCAGGGATCACTTTACGGGTCTTCATATCCAAAGTATTCCAGACCCCATGTGACCTGATTCAGGTCTGAAAACTTTGGAGGGGGTTTTGTAGGCAATAAAAATTACCTTTAATCCTTATCAGAGAAGTTCAGAACAAAACTGCTAAAACCTCGCCCGAAACAGCAAAAAGGGGGAAACACTGATATCTCTCAAGCCGGAAGGAATTTGGCAAAACGGAGGAAGCAAACCGAAGCCTTTGGCTCGGTTCGGATGACTCTGTCTTGTCGAGATAGGCGATTTTTATATATAATTCGTCCAATTTTGACTTACGATTTGAAAGTTACGGCCGATTCTTCGATCCATGCTCTAGAGCTCGCCTAATGGATTGAAGCTCGCCTGCAGACCCAGGTTCGTCTGCAGTCCCCAGCTTCGCCTGCACCTGCAAATCCGCCTACAGACCCAAGTCTGCCTGCAGTCCCAAATCCGCCTGCAGACCCAAGTCTGCCTGCAGTCCCCAGCTTGCCTACAGACCAAAGTTTGCCTGCAGTCTCAAGATCGCCTGCAGACCCCTGCAGACTCGCCAGCTCATTGTCAGCTGCCCACTTGGAGTATGGTGACAGTCACGTCAGTGGTCAAATCCCATATCAGTGGTCAAATCCCACGAATCAAGGGAGAAAGCATGGCGCTCCTCACCTAGCAAGAGTAGGACGGCTGATAGGACCCCCTAAGTGGTCACATCCCACAGCTAGGGTGGTTGGCTCCCTCACCCCTACTAGTGGTCAAATCACACAAATCAAGGGATGACACATGTCATCCCTTGCCTATTAAAACCCATCTTCAGCCAGCATGAAAGGAGGGATTTTTTGCTGCTGCTTACTCAGGCTGGCTAATATTCCAAATGTTAAACCTTGGCTCTTGCTAAAGGCTCCCTCATTTAAAGAGACTCGTCGGAACCCTCCGACTTGAGGCTCTCGGGTAGACTCGAACTTACTTACATTGGACCTTCTGCTGCGTACTGAAGCTCCAGCAGCAACTTCGATCGGATCGTCCAAGGGAAGCAAACTCGGTGCGAGAACCGAGGGAGGCGTCCTATCGCTACCGAAGACCCTATGTTAAACAAGGAGGGCATTCCCTCCGTTTCTATTGTAATTTCGATTGATTAGTTTGTAATAAGCTATTCTTATTAATACAAACGAAGTCCCCTATTTTCGAAAGATCAAAATTTACACCTACAGTCCAGGTTTCTGCCGCGTCGACCTTGGATAGAATGTGGATTGAGAGATTATTGCGGCACATTTCGATCAGCGTGGATTCGGAAACTTGGTCCCGACAGTGGACCGATCGGTTATTGAATCTCTTTACGAAGTCATTGACCGACTCCGACTTCTGCTGCTTTTCGACGAGGAGGGTGGCCATTGACACCTCTGTGTCGTCGTCGAAGAAGCGGGCCAAGAAAAGCCTTTCCGCATTAGCCCATGACTTGACAGAGCCGGGTTCTAACTTGCGAAACCATTCAAATGCTACCCCCTTAAGAGTGTCTGTTCATGGGTAGGTTCAGTCATGTGTACCCTTGCCGGTGCGTCCTAACTTGAGTGCGATGTTTGGGACATGGCTGCCACTGAGCAAACTTCATCTTCACCGCCGGAGGGAGGTGCTAAGATTGAGTAATCAAACCCGATGCTCACCCCCATGCGACTACGGGTATGCTGGTATACGTCGCCTTGTCCAGTTGAACAAGTCGAGGATTAGGCCCCAGGACAGAGTCTGAATCTGGGGAATCAGAAAGTACCATATTACCCTTGTCCATCATATTGATTGTAGCGAACGGGAGCTCTAGATCATCGGCAGCGCGTCCTCTTTGGTGATGACGCCTTCGGCGAGTTTGCTTTGATAGGCGAGTCTTCGCACTAGGGCGAACTCCAGCATGTAGGCAAAACTCAACCCCTTGCTCACGCAGGTGAGTTTGCGAGATATCGCCTACTGCTTTGCCTTTATGGTCAAGGCTCTTCCGCTCGCTACGCTTACCCGTCGAGTGGCCATGGTGAGGTTCGCCCGCCTTCGAGGGTTCTCCTATTCGGGTAGGCTTGTTCGTTCTGGCTGGTCTGTTCGCATCAAGGATGTGACCTGAGAAGCGAAATCCACCTGAGTGGGCGGTCTCGCCCATTTTGGTTGGCGCGCCTGAGTGATCCAGTTGGTCAGAAATGCCGAGTCCACCAAAACGGAGGGTATCGTGATCAGAGCGAAGTACACTCGTATGTAAGGGCTCGCCTGATTTGGAGAGCCTTCCAGTGTTGGGAGGGTTGCCCTTTTGTTTTACGCTCCTCAAACTTGGGTAATAACTCAGGCCGTCGTGTGAGGCAAAGACTCTGGCCTCTTGTCGGGCAAGGGCCTGTCGTTGCCGCTGGCGAGCCCTTCTGGAGAGAGGAGCTTCCATGCGGATTACGACGGCATGGTCTGCGCCAAAATGAACCACCGTTCCCTCCTGGGCGGGCGTCTGCGAGGGTCGTTTAGCGACCCATCTGGCAATCCTTCGCCTGTGCTCTCGATCTCTGGTTTGGCCTCGACCGATTCGGAGGGAGTGGGCTCCCCCGACGTGACTCGGATAGAGTCTCCAGGCACGGAGGCTTTGACCGTTTGAGGTCAGCCTCTACACACGACTCTATGGCGTTTGCGGGACGCATCGCCACCAGAGGAGGAAGAAGATAAGTACTCCTCGTACTTGGCTTGGTCGAACTCGATTTCTAGGGACTCCACAGTCGTCCCAGTAGCAACCTCGTCGAACTATGCTATCATCATTTTGGTTGAAGAAATAGTTTCTCCCACTGTGATTGCCATCTTCTGTAGGTGTAAACTTTGATCTCCCGAAATAGGGATTTCGTTTGTATTGATAAGAATAGATTATTATAAACTAATGAATCGAAATTATAACAGAAGCGGAGGGAAGGCCCTCCTTGTTTAACGTTAGGACTTTGGTAGCTGTAGGACGCCTTGCTCGATTCTGGCACCGAGTCTGCTTCCCTTGGACGATCCGACCGAGGTTGCTGGTGGGCTTCAGTATGCAGTAGAAGCCTGTGCTGGTCGAGTTTGAATTTCCTGAGTTCTCAAATGGTGATCGGAGCCGAGAACTGAGAGCCAATGGTTCGATTAACTGATTGATTTAGTTAAGGAGATTCTGGACGAACCGCTCTTTAATTGTTCTTTCGAACTTTTCAATCTCGAACCCCTTTCCTGTTGCAGGAGAGGTTCTTAAATAGGGAGAGAAACGGCGCGGCTGTCCCCTAAATCATGGGATGTGACCATGTATTGTTGGGAAATGTCATGCCTTTGGCTTGTACCATAAGCGGCTGCATGATGGGTGTAGGCTGTCTAAAAATCACAATAGATAGCTTATCCTCTATCAAACACCGATGATGGAAGTTACAATTTGACGACTTCCAGAATGTTACAATTTGAAGACTTTCACGTAGATCGCTGAAGGTTACAATCTGACGACCTTCACGACAACTGATGAAAGCTCTAATCAACAGCCTTCACAATCAACATCGGGAGTTACAATCTGACAACTCTCGTATTTTCGAGCAGCCAAGACGAAGATTACAAGACAATGATCTTTGCAACGCTATGGCAAAAGAGATTACTCGTTAATAATCCCTTCAAGGCAAGACGCGGAGGTCCTCCCCATGTGTCAACAGTAAAACGCCAGGGTCGAAACCCGCGTTACAATATCAAAACGCCAGGGTCGAACCCCGCGTCACAACATCAAAAACGCCAAGGTCGATCCCCGCGTTTCCAAGCTGCAACAAGCCAAAACGTGAGCGACCCTCGCGTTCATCAATGTTCAGCCAACACCCAACCTCGCGTCTCAAGTCTAAGAGGCGAAGTTAGGGTCCTGAACGCCAACGTGGGCGTTTGACTCATTCAACATGAGCTGAACGGTTCTAAAACCGCTCCCCACGATTTGGGGGCGGTCACACCCCACTTAGGAGAGATTTAAGGGGCGGTTACACCCCCCTAATCCCCTATAAATAGGGGTAAACTCAACTGAGTTAAGGGTGGGCTTCTTGGGTTCGGTCAGTTAGAATTTCCTGGCTTGGATCGATCATTGGAGGCAGACTTTTGAGGAGATAGGAGATCGACAACATCTTCCAACGAAGATCATCTTCAACTTCAGCAACAGAGAGCCTTCGGCCTTGGCTTATCAAACCGATTTTCGGTTAAATTAACTCTTTCATAGAGTTTCCAACTCGTTCAGAGTTATCAACTCATCAAGAGTTTCAAACTTGCCACGCAAGTTCTCCACAACGTCAAATCGTGAGGAGAAGACATCGTTCCAGTGAATCAAAACGTCGGATCGTCAACGGAGAGCAAACTCGACGCGAGCATTCGAGGGAGGCACTCCATCGCCACCGTGAAGAACCCAGTTTTAAACAAAGGGGAGAACCAATTTTGTTCTCCTCTCTTTTGTAATCGAATTGTAACCGAGATTAAAGGAATACAAGTCAATTTTCTTTTATCCTCTTTACTGCAATTTTCCTACATACAATGGGATCAGAGCACTGTACTCCTTCCTTTCACGTCGTGAGGAGTGGGAAAGCCCATCCTTGTACATGCTATTGCGGCTGCCAGGTACTAGTCCGGCGAGCTTGTTGATCGCGGGCGGATTCAGCTCTTGACTCGTGCAGGCGAGTTGAGCTTCAATCGTGAGCATGCAGGCGGACTTAGCGACTGCATGAATTTGATTGGTCACTCATACTGTGAGCGGCTACTTGATGGGCTTGGAGTATTGTGCTCCCTCCCTTCACGTCGTGGGAAGTGGGAAGTCCCATCCCTGTACGCAGTGTAGCGGCTGCTGAGCATACTGGCGATCCTAAAGTTCGTAGGCGAATTCGACTTTCAATTCGAGCGGGCGAGTCGAGTAAATAGGCGAATTTCAGTCATTTGGGTGATCTTGACTCGTGCGGGCGAGTCGATCATACAGGCGAGTCTATGGTCAACAAATACGAGCAAATTTGGCGACCACACGGTTTGGGTTCGCGCTAGCGAGTCAAGCCCATGGGTGAGCCCTACCCTCAAATTGTGTGGGCGACTCCGACTCGCAGGCGAATTTCACGTCAGTCTGCAAAGGTAATTTTTACCGTCTACAATAACTCATTGGGAATAGCAATTCCCACATTAAGTGAGAATTAAAGAGAAATGGTAATGCCATTTCTAGCATAAAAAATACATCATGTTTAGTAAGCATGAATGAGAAGTTAGAATTGTATTTTATTCTCATTCATTCCCGCATACAAAACAAGGCATAAGAGTTTTATACCTAAAATTTATAAGTTGTTCTTGAACTTTCTATTGGAGGCTATGAGCTAAACTAACAAAAGGATGATAAATAAAAAAGGAGCAAGGTATAAACTGCATCACTAAGATAATGTCCTCCTTTATCAAGAATTGGTTCTCCTAGTTGATATAGTTTATGCCTATTTAGAATGTTATACCTTTCTACTTCAGGGAGATAATGATATCAACCTTGCAATTGGCTAGAAAATGATGAACACAAACCACTTGCAATATCTTTTTAGGAGCGCCTTGTTTGTCTACAAGCATTGACATAGATAAGCACTTCCTACAAAAGAAGCATTGTTTGATATTCAGTATAACCATCAAGATTCCACTCAATAAGAGAATTTAATAAGAGAATTACCATTGAAACTTGTTTTATGACTATCAATTTTTTCAAACTATATATTAGCAAGAATGAGTCTCCTATTATAAATTCTTGTGTTACTAGAAGAGTGAGGATGTTTTTTAATACTCTGAATCCTTGAGGTTTTCCAAAATCATGACCAGACTTATAGTCGAATATGTCATTGAATTGAGACTCGAAGGTCTGATAGAACATTAATAGCAAGAGATTTATTCTTAGACATATTTTCAACCTTTTAATTAGTTCTTTAGTAACAAAGTTTAAAATGTTTATTATTTTCTAATTTGATGTTTTCAGTGAAAGTCTGGGGAGTAAAAGATGGTATTAGATATTTGGTGAGTGATAAGTTTTTTCATGTCTAGAATTATATTTTCAATGCTATCAGTTTGCCTATTGTCTGAAGGTGAATGTTGACAAAATTATTCTGTTCAGCCACAAAAGCAATGCTATCGTGTCTGGCTATGCTAATAGAAGATTCAAGAGTTATGATGGGAGTAGCTGTAACTTTTTCTTTTCCAACTTTTGTTGGTTCAAGGGTGGATGTAAATATTTTATTTATTTATCTTTATCTGTTTTACATGCGCGCGCACACACACACACACATATATATATGAGAAAAATGGGTATGCTTGGTACTGAGTATAAATTTTATGCTTGGTAGTGAGGTGTCATATTCCTATCTACTCATTCCAATTCCCAACCACTCCCCAACTCATATAAATGTGGGTCCTGATTTCAATGAGTGGAGGGGAATATGCCACCTCGCTACCAAGCATACCCATTTCTCATACACACACACACACACACACACACACACTCTCTCTCTCTCTCTCTCTCTCTCTCTCTCGCTCTCTCTCTCTACACACACACACACACATACATATGCCCATTAATCTATCTATATAGATTAATGGATATGTGTGTGTGTGTGTAGATTAATGAGTATCATATGCCATATGAGGGGATTCCCTCATATATAATGATGTGCACAATCTCCACCAAGTGAATAAAGTAGGAGAGAGAATGCGTTGTAGTGGAGATTGTGCCACATCATTGTATATGAGGGAATCCACTCATATGACATATGATACCCATTAATTTATACATATGTGTGTGTGTGTGCGCGCGCGCGCACATGTGTACATGTAGATATACATATACATACATATACTTATGTATGTACATATGCATGCATATATGTATGTTTATACACGCACACGTATAATATATATTCACATATATATTTTTGTTTTAAATAAAGAGTATGAAATTGGGAAGAAATAATTAAATATGCTTTTATAAATATAAAGATAAGTTTAATATTTTTAAAAATAAAAAAAACCGAAGATAAAAACTCATGGGTCGATCTACGACCTATGACCTATAGGCCAAATTCGGCTCGGCCGACCCTAAGTGGGTCTTCAGTCGGACTGGATTCAGTCCCGAACCTAGGATCAGAGAAGCAGGCCTAGTCTACTATTACCCGCATGAGGCCGGGTCAGACTTAGCCTATCCTTGAACCTAGGGGTTCAGTTCACAAGCCTGAATCGGCTTGGCCCACAACCATGCCTAGATTTGAGCATCACATTGCTTATTATGAGGACTTATAGTGGCAATAATGGAAGGTGGTGATAGTCATAAGATGGAGGATAAGATGGCTCTCTTCGGGACTGGGGAGTAGAGCGGGGGGTGGGGGATGAAACAACGAAGTTGAGGATATCTAAAAAGTGTTGTAAGTTAAAGAGTTTCATTTTGGACCGAAATGCTTGAGTCTAAATAAAAACTAGGACAAAATTTAAAAACCGACCCATTTACAAAAATATTAGCAAAAACTGATCTGTTATGAAAATATTCGTCAAAACCGACCTAATTTCACCCGTCAAGCTGAAACTGGGTTGGGATGAAACTGGGTCAGTTTTGATGAAAAAAACTATGAAACTTCACGAGACTTGAAGTCCCATGAAGTTTAGCAACTATTTAATTAATCTGCTTAACTTCACGAGACTTCAAGTCCCATGAAGTTTCATAGTTAAAAAAAACTTCACGGGACTTGAAGTCCCGTGAAGTTTGTTAAAGGGAGAGCCAAATTGATTTCACACATCAAACAATAGCAAGGGCAGGCTAATGAAAAGAAAGTGAGGGACGAGCGCACATTCTCGATTGTAGATTCTGGAGCGAGGTCCACAAGGGCGTTGTTGCTGGAGGTAGGAGAGGAATCAGCGGCGGCGAGCTTGTAGTCGGAGTGGCTCGTCGCCGTCGTTGATGATGAAGGATCCAAGAATGGAGCGGCGGTGGAAGGAGAGTTGGATGGTGATGGTGAGGACGAGCTCATAGCACATCAAGGGGGAATGAATTGATGATAACGGTAGCTGATGATGGATCAGGTTCGAACCTGCAACATGGCCTTTGACTTTTACTGACCCAATTGAATGAGAGGGGATGCGAACGGTGGCCAAAGTCAACGATGCCATCATGATCAAAGATCTAGAAAATGGGGGGAAGAGAGCTCTGATCACTCCTGAGACCAAGCGAGGTGATGATGGAGCAGAGATGAAGAAACACAGTGGCCTGGGGATTTAGCCTAGAAATTATCTAAAAAAACTCGTGGGACTTCAAGTCCCATGGAGTTTTTTTCAACTATGAAACTTCATGGGACTTGAAGTCCCGTAAAGTTACTCAGCTTAATTAAATAACCGCTAAACTTCACAGGACTTCAAGTCCCGTGAAGTTTTATAGTTTTTTTTATCTAGTTTTAGCCCGACGGTTGAAACTAGGTCGGTTTTGACGAATATTTTTAGAACATGTCATTTTTTGCTAATATTTTTGTAAATGTTTCTGTTTTCAAAATTTGTCCTAAAAACTACCTAGTGCCTAGATGCATTTCTTTTCAAATTTGGAAAAGAATGAAAACACTAAAAATGCTCTGGTTACCCTAAGATATTTGACCATGTGCAATGCACTCACTTTCCACTAGTCATACCCTCAAAAAAGATGAGGGGAAGCAAAAAGACTAATTGCACTTACATACCCTATATTTCCCCTACTCATATACCCTCACTTATTTTTTGTTGCACTTATATACACTAAAGTGTTTTAAATACGCAATTTAATATGCACAGTTATGCAAATGTGAAATTCTTTCTCTGAAATTCTCATGTGACTCACATGCTAAATTTAGAGCTTTTTAACTATTAATTTTTATTATACTTATTGTAAAATTACTATAATATATTCTAATTATAATCCGACAATAATTCTATTTTAAAATAGGATTTCGATAGATTAATCAACAAATTTAGCAAATATTAAGAGGTAAACATGTATTAAAATTAGCATGTGAGTATCTAATAAAAATTTCTAAGAGAAAGTTTTCACTTTTGCTTAAAAGACGGTATTACATTTTAAAAGCTTCATGACATTTAAATGCAACTGAAAATAAATATGGGTAATAAGTACAAAGTAGGCGAAACTATAGTGTATAAGTGAAATTAGGCGCAAAAATCACACAAATACACGTATTCCCCACGTGACCTCCTCTCTAGTTGCCGACCGACGACACAATTCTGGTATTCTTGTGGTTTCACCAAAAACTGGGGTCGCTATCGTAAATCACTCACCGAATACTTCCACTATTATACCTGTCCTTTTTTTCTTGCATTTCGTGGTCGGACGAGCGCCTTCGGTGTGTTAAAAAAATTAAAAAAATCGAAAAAGATAAAAAAAATTCCCTAAACCTCAAATTGATGACTGCTGACCTTTTGTTTTAAAGTTTTTTTTTTTTGAATTCGATTAGTAGAGGGCCCGATTTGTGGATTCCTTGCCCTTGGGCTTGATGCTGATTCTGACTTCGATCGAGATCTGAAGCTTTTCGATCTCCAAAAAGGTAAATATTTTGTGATCGTGACTAAATTTTTAGGTTTGAATCTGGGGCTATGGTTTATCATTGGTTTGTTGTCTAGATCTAAGGTTCTTAAAGTTTTTGTTGTGCTTGTGGAATTGAGTTTGAGATTCTAGGGTTTTGGAGTGCGATCTGATGTACGAATTTTGGACAAAAGTATTTCGATCGGAATTAAGACGATATACGTGCTTGTCTTTATAATTTTTGGGATCAATTCGTAGTATTGAAAGTTGGATCTTTTTAACTTCTCCTGAAAATTTTGTTACTTGTTCGTTGTTGTGGGAGGCTGTTTTAATGACTCTTCAGGTATATATGGAGATGGAAACCATGATAGAATCTATTTCGATGATAGTTATTGATAGTAAAAGCTCATACTCGATGAGAAAAGTTGGATCATAGTCAACAAACCCTTTGGACTGGAATCATCTCTTAATGTAGCCTGTCGCTGATTATTTATTTATATTTTATCCTTATGATGATTGCATGATATTGTAAAATTACGAACTACAAATGTAAGTGTAGTCATGTATACTAAGGGCCTGTTTGGCAATCTGTTAAAACTGGGCGCCTGGCCTAGTTTTAGATGCTTCTTTGTTGGCAAAAACTTGGGCCAATGCTGTCCAAGTTTTTATAGGCCAAAACGAGCTCATTAAACTGGTTCTAGTTTGGGCCAGCCCCCCTTCCAAACTAGAAGCTGGGCCAGGATCATTCCTAGTCCAGTTTTTAACATATTGCCAAACACACCCTAAAACTCTGTGTTGAGTGGATACAAAGCATGAGAGAACACACGTCTAGTGGAACATAACATGTACTGCATGAGCTTCTCTTACCAGTTACTTTTGTTAGTAATTGGGATATTAAAATTTACCATTCCTTTTTGTTGATCCTGCTTCTGTATGGTTGCTTATTAGCGTGCTGTCATGAACCATTATAATTGATTCATCTAATCTTAAGTTCATATTTATAGCATAACGAGAGCTGTTAAGCCTTTTTTCCAATTCCTTATTGTTGGTTTTAAGATCCTTCTCAACCAATTCTTATCAAGGCTTTTCCGTTGCCTGGTGTCTGGCTTTCCATGTTTCATGCCTTCATGGTGATCTACGTTGTATGTGTTTTTTAATCGTGATGCCATAGCTGTACCTGACACTTCCTGTAGTTAGACTTGTATCCGTACATGACATCCCTTGAATATATGCATACATTTCATTAGACGTGTACCCAACTTCACAATACATTGTTTAGTAATCGCAACCTTCTTGGATGTATATCCTACACTTCACATCCATTTTCTGTTACTTTTGGCCTATATTCCGTTCATAACTATGGTTTTAAAGGGACGTTTGCATATCGAGTAAAAAAATGAGTGCTTTTCCAACTTATAGTGCATATAAAAGAAACACACAAAATTTATAAGAATTTGAATGCTCATTGCATGTTAATGGAAAATTATTGATCTCATGTACATTATTCATCTCTATAATATGTGTGTGCGTCTGTGCATGCGTGTTATATAGTACCTCATTCCATACAACATAGAAGGTGGTAGATTTCTCACCAACACTAAGGCTTTCCCCTAGGGATTTAAGATTGTCCTTTGCCTGCAATATACGGTTTTATTATTCTTTGAACTTCTTGTTTATAGTTGATCTTTAATACAATGCTGCGGGATAGTTAGTTGCTAAGCAGTTCATGGCAGACAGTTCTTGTAAGACTCTTAAGCTCCTCAACTGCCAAAACATGGTTGCTGAAGTTAAATTGCAGGTCTCTACATTGAGATATGTCTCATAATCAGGGGGAAGACATCGATGAAATGGCAGATTATTATGACATGAATGAGATGGAGGATGACATGGATGAAGACTTTCATGGGAGACTGATGGAGTATTCAGATTCTGACGAGGAAGAAAATTCCCAATTGGTATTCCACCTCCTTAAATAGTCTTCTCATTTTGTGTAATTCTATTCCCCATTTCACTTCTTCCCTTTCCTGCTTACTTTCCTTTGGTGAAATTTTAATAAGAACATGTACTGTTAACTGCTAGTGCATACACCCCTTCTATTTGTATGTTTAATGAAGTTGAATTCACTTCTATTTTTGATGTAATTATAACCATATGAGGTACTGAAAAAAGTTTCCACATCTTATGCAGTATGATAGAGTAACAGACACTTCAGCTTCAGAAGCCAGAAAAGGAAAGGACATACAAGGCATACCCTGGGATAGATTAAGTATCACAAGGGATAAGTACAGACAGACTAGACTAGAGCAATACAAGAATTATGAGAATGTTCCTAACTCCGGGGAAGTTTCTGCTAAGGTATTCTAGTTAAAAAAGTTTCAGATGTATCTTGATTTTGTTGTCTAGAAATGTGCTACCTGCATTGTCTTGTGTATAGGTATGCAAGCCATCCAGGAAGGGAGGAAACTATTATGAGTTTTGGCGGAACACAAGATCTGTTAAATCAACTATCCTCCATTTTCAGGTTGAAAAAAGTGTTTGGTTCCAGTTACATTTTGATGAAGTCCAAATTTTTTGGTCATGTTTTGAATGCAGCGCACATATTATTTTTGGATTGTGTGTTACTATTATGTCTATTCTATCTTGACCAGGGGCACAACCTTTTTAATTCATTATTCAGATGCTGTGCGGATCTAGGCACTAGGGGTGTTCCTAGAACCTAAAGCCACCTATGTGGTGTCTTGTTGCCTCCTGCTTTTTAAAACTTCTGCCTTTAGCATGCCCTTCATATGAAATGCGCTTCACCGGGTGCAAAGTTCACATTTAATTATGCTTCAAGTAAAAGAACTTATGCCTCGGCGGACAGTTACTTTTTTTTTCACTTCAGTACTATTTCCCTTCAAAATGCTTCGAAGCATGCCTCCTAAAGCTTTTTCAAACAGTATTTTTAATGGAATAGCTGATATAAGTTTAGTGAATGATTGATGAGAGTTTGAAGTTGTGTTTTGTGGAGAGTGAGGCCTCGTATATTTATTGACCCCTCTTTCTTCTCCTCTTGCCACTATTTCTTCGCTACTGAGTCTGAACTGTGAACGTGAAGGAAAACGTTGTAAATCCTAACCCATGTCCATAAAAACAAGTCAATATCATATTGAAATATAATAACTGCAGCATTACATGAAACGTTCCCTCTCTCAAGAGGCCCATAGGTGGCTACAATGTTGGGATTGCAAGCGAGTAGATATCATAATTTTTATTCATAATGCATTCAAGTTATTGAAGTGCTTGAGTATTTTCACAGAAAGTCAGTTGGTGATTTCATTTTTTGAATCAGACAACGATGCTTGAACACCATTACTTTCAGCTTCCAAGTAGTTGCACATTTGATTGCCAATTTTCCGGTTAGGTGAGGGGGTTGTATTATTATGTGAAGAAGCAACAGCGTCTTGTGGTACCTGCAAAGTGACTGCGATGCATAGTATGCTGTTAGTGTCAGGGAAGCCCACTCGTGAAATTGCCCTAAGAGTGCCTTATATTTTTCTGCATTTTGGAGGAGCATTCAGTGAAATAGTTGATAGGCACTGTGAAGGACTTGAAACTAGCAGATCCGGGAAATATGGGTTTGCAGTAGCAGTGTAGCACATTAAAACCTTCCATACTTTCCTATGTGTGAGCTAGCAGTTCTAGTTTTGCTCTAATTTCTGTCTGGTATCTGTATTAAACCAATGTTTGCTATATCTGCAACCAAGTTAGCTGGTATTGGATTTAAACAAGTCTAGCATCCTCAATCTTCTGGGCAAAGAACCAGTGTTCAAAAACGTGCTCTATCTGGTCGAGAATTCCTACCCCATACCAAAACATGTTGGATAACTGAAACCCGCTCAATTAAGCAGTTTGATTATGTGGTCAAGCCGCATATCAAGCGGTTAAAGAGTATACGCCCACATAATGAAACTATGCTGGCGTATAATATACATGACCTGAACCGCAGTTAATTACCCTGAAGTCTCTCGATCGCTGCCTCAAAGGATCCCCTTAAAAATTGTTTTAAAACCCTAAACCTAGTCTCCTCCGCACAAACTCCTCTCCACTGGTCGCTGACCACCACCTCCAAATGCCATGAAGTGTAAATGCTGCCTGTCACCATTCCTCACTATGCTTTTTGCCACCGAGCACTACGAAGATGATGAGGAACACCAGCGAGGAGTTTTATTAGTATTCTAGTAAAGTGTTATAACTTATGCGAGTGCTTTAGCTTATGAACTTTTAGTAGTTGTACTTTTTAAGTGTATAACAACTTTGATTCAAATAGCTTGGTTGTTATTGTTAGTATTTTGGTTGGAATGTTTTATATTTTTCATGGATCATTATATTTTTATATATGATAAGTAATATACATATGAAAAATTTCAAAAACGCATAACCCACATAATCCGATTAATCACCACATAATCTGATCATTGCTACCTGATATCACTATACGCATAATGAAACCATGTTTTAGAACCTTGAAAAGAACAGTTGGATGGAAGAATATTGATTATTTCTCTCCTATTGACACGTGTGAGGCACCGAGCACTTGATTGGTGCTGGAATGCACTGCTTCTTGAATTTGCTTCTGTTATATTCTATGTAATATTTGCAGAAATGAGACTATAGTACACAACATATTGCTGCTATTGGGTTTTTTTTCAGCTCAACCATAGGACGATTATATTACTGCTAATGATATTAAGCCAACTTAAGGTCTTCAAATATTTTCTTTGGTTAGTGTGCTCATGGACCATAGAAATTTTTAAGATTTGCAACTTTCTATGGTATTTTTTCTGAAGTAGCATCTGGTTTTCTGTAAACTGATTTTTCATGATTTTTTTTTTTGCAGTTAAGGAATTTAGTCTGGGCTACATCAAAACATGATGTATACCTTATGTCACACTACTCTGCTATACATTGGTCTGCATTGACTTGTGAGAAGTCCAAAGTTCTGGATGTTTCAGGGCATGTGGCACCATGTGAGGTGAACATTCTGTTTTGTTGTTGAGTGATACATCTTCTGGAATTCAAATTTTTGTTTCCTTGCCAAAGACATGATTTTTTTTTTCTGCCGTCATTCTTCATAAGGGAATGGGTTAATTGTGGACAGACCCCCTGTAGCATCGTCTAATTGTGAATAGAACTTGTGTTGTTCTAATTGTGTGGATAGACCCCCCTAGCGATTTTCAACTTTTAAATGATTAAAGAAAAGTTCTATAGGGATGGATAGACCTCTGTAGTTCTATTGGTGCAGATAGACCTCCTATATTTCTATTGGTGCTGGTAGACTGCAAGTTGCTAACCTTTTTGATGCTTAAAAGAGTTAAAAAAGTTCAATAATGGGGTCTATCCTCACTTTCGGTAAATAGTACAAGGGGTCTATCTGCACCCATGGATCCCATGGATCTATAGAGGGTCTATCCTCAAGTGGGTGATACTATAGGGGGTCTATCCCCAATTAACCCACTGTAATATATGATTAATCTTATATCTCATTTAATTTAATGCAGAAACATCCAGGAAGTCTATTAGAAGGGTTTTCACACACTCAAGTTAGTACGCTGGCAGTTAAGGATAAGTTGCTTGTAGCTGGTGGATTCCAAGGAGAACTTATATGCAAGGTCAATTCCTTTAATCAGATTCCATCACATATTTGTGCAGACTCTTACGGATAACAACTTAGTGGCACATTTAAAACTTTTCTTTTAAAAGAGTAGCTTGTATGCTTGGAAATTGGAGAAAGTTGTTTAGTCCGTTGAAAATTGTGTAATTATAGACAACCAGATCCTGGCTATCCCTCTTTGGAGTCTTGGAGATACGCCACTTTTCCAATATAACGTACTATCAGAGACGAAAACCTTAGTCCTACAAAACCTGTTTTCTTAAGCCTAAAACTTGGGGTCATTGAGAGAAGCTTTCAACTCTAGCACCATCTCTGCTCTTTCCTTCAATGGCTTTTGTAACCTTCAAGGTTTTTATTTCTAACTTAAACTTCTTCCTTCTTGCTAACTGTCTCCATATTTGAAGTCCTAATATTTTGTCTTTATGTCTGAAACGTACATGTCTTTAGATATCCTATCTTCATATATGAGACCAAAACTATTTGTGATCTTGGCGGCCTCCAGATTTTTATTGATTACTTATGTCAATCAATTTCTTATGATAAACCTTTGACTGATGTTGTTGCTGATAAAATTGCTTAGGATCAGGAGCAAGACGCTTGCTGCAAGACCAATAAGATTGTCACTTCTTTTGCTAGTTCACATGATGAAATTTATGATAATTTCACTAAAGCACTATCTAGCTTTTTTTTTGCGTTTTGTTTTTGTTTGTTTGTTTTGTTATTTTTTGCTTTCATGTGACAAGTTGGGCTTGATTGAAAAATACATGCTCCACCTTGAGGGAGAGTACTAGAAATAGGTAGTATATTTCGAAAGCTAGAAAAAAAATTGTTTAGTCCCATATTGAAAATTAAACAAGTGGTTTATTTGCTTTACTATGAAGAAAATTTGATTATCCCTCTTGGAAAAAGTAAGTTTCCCGCCATAATGAGCTCATTAAAGACGATATTGACCTTCTGTTGCATTCTTGGAAGCTATAGATCCTTAGACTTCTTATGCATAGTGGCTATGTGGCCAAGCACGGAGTGACAATCATACAATCTGACGTCGCTAGTTTGCATTTGAAAATTGTTAAAGAATATATGTGAAACAGGCTTTGTGCTGTTATTGAGATGCATCTTCTGTTTAATCCTCGAGAAAACAAAATTTGCATTTGAAAATTGTTAAAAGTATATATGTGAAACATGCTTTGTGCTGTTATTGAGATGCATCTCCTGTTTAATCCTTGAGAAAAATAATATAACCATGCTGTTTTCATTTGCGGCCAAGCATGGAGTGACAATCATACAATCTGACGTCGCTAGTTTGCATTTGAAAATTGTTAAAGGATATATGTGAAATAGGCTTTGTGCTGTTATTGAGATGCATCTTCTGTTTAATCCTCGAGAAAACAAAATTTGCATTTGAAAATTGTTAGAAGTATATATGTGAAACATGCTTTGTGTTGTTATTGAGATGCATCTCCTGTTTAATCCTCGAGAAAAAATATAACCATGCTGTTTTTCTGCAATACCAAAATTTGTCACATTGTACATCGAATTCCAAATAGGCAGATACTATGTATAAATGCTGTTAGCTCTAAAATAATAAACCTGACAAGGAACATGAATGAGTTAAATTTTCTTGACTGATTATGTGAGTGATGATTTATAGTTGTGATTGGAAATTACAGTATTTGGATCGACCTGGAATTAGCTTCTGTTGCCGGACAACTTTTGATGACAATGCAATCACTAATGCTGTAGATATTTACAACAGTTCCAGGTACATGATGTTTATCCTATTAAGTTTTTAGTGTTTTAAAATATTGCATGTGCTAATTCAGATTGTTATCAATCCAGTGGGGCTCTTCATTTCATGGCATCGAATAATGATTGTGGTGTCAGAGACTTTGATGTGGAGAAGTTTCAGATATCTAAGCATTTTCGGTACCCGTGGCCAGTGAATGTAAGGCATCAATCTCTATTCCTTGTTCCGCATAGTTTTTTTAACGCAGAGATTATATAATATGTGTGCAATTTGTAGTTACAAAGGGATACTAATGTTAATTATTAAAAACTGCTGGTAAATAACTTATGAATTCTGAAAGTATTGAAGGAGAACAAAGAGAATTGCAATGGTATGCGTGCTGCTATTCCTTCAGTTATATTCCAAACTGAACTGGAAGTTTGGTTGGAGGGAAGCCGAGTGTACACAACTCAACCCTGTTGGATGGGATGAGCTTCTCAGTAGACAGGATGACCTTGAGTAAAATGCTTGGAAAGAACAGTTAATATAGTTCTTTCATAACTAAAATACTTGGAGGATGGCTAAGGGCTGTTGCATGGAATAATGAATAAAATTGTGATTACACATGCCTCTGTGAATAAAATTAAATTCATAACAAGCTGCAACTGGGGTTCAAGCCAACTCCAACCTTAAACCACCTTGTTCAGTTGGTTGAAATATGTGACTAACGAGTATCTCCTTATTTTCTGTTCCTACCTAGTCCAATCCCAAGCCAACCTACATTAATGTGCTTTTATACAGCATCTACATCATCACCAACAACAGCAACTGTAGCAGAAACAACCCATCTACCTTATATAACACATTCATAACACAATAGAAGGAAAAAAATTTATAAAAGAAAACGACAATGAATAAGCTTTTTATTCGTTTACTTTTCTCTGTTCAGCTCTTCTAGGCAACTTCTAAGTTAAATACTATACTTGATATATGTCCTCATCATATGAAATATCATTAAGTAGTTGCCATCATGTTCACATGAACATGGAACAAAACAGGGGTATACATGGATATGTGGGGCAGGGTAATTCCTCTAGAAGCAAGACATAGGAACACAAGAACACTATGTCACATCAACGTTACTAGTGTGGGTGGCTATGTTGCATGGGTGTGGGTACGGATATGGATATCGGTATGCAAGGTTTTAAATGTCGGCTGACATGTCGGTTTGAGGGCTTGAGCGACATGACATGGGTGTTTTCAACTCCTATGTCGGTTTTTAAGGCCAAATCGGAAATATCGGGGCCATATCGGGCATATCGGCCGATTTTTTAGCTTTGAAAAATCGACCGATATGGTCCTTTTTTTGGATCTGTTTATTGTTATCGGGTTTGAGTTTAATGATAAAAACCCAAACCCGTTTGATCCGTTCTCATGTTTAAAGGTTTATTACGAACCCGATAGAAAAAAAGAGAAATTAGGGCTGCAGCGGACTTGGGAACCCATCACTCCTTTAGTGAACGACGACACTTCCCCACCTCAATCTCGGCCCTCCGTCATCCATCTCCCGTTGTGTCTCGAAATTCGAATCCCAACCGAACCCAAGGACGGTAGGGTATCCCGTCGTCAGGATAAAAGGAAGATGGTGGTTAGCGACTCATCTGAAGGACCCCGAGCAGACAAAGAAGAAGAGCCCCGACACTGCCTCCCTGCGACGTCCCGTCGCTGGCACTACCTCCCTGCGACGTCAGAATCCACCCGTCGCCGGCGCTGCCTCGAGAATTTATAAAGTATGCTTATATTGAATTTAGGAATGCTTAGATTACATTTAGGACATGATATTATACATATGCGCACCACCCGATATGACAATCCGATATTTAGTCAATGTCCCCCGATATATCCCCGATTTTCGCTATCCGACATGGATTTCAGCCATCCGACATGAACCCGACATCCAACATTTAAAACCTTGCCGGTATGGGTACGTATATGGGTCACGTCTATGTAAATATTTATATAGATATATATTTTATATTGGAATTAATAATATATGGGAACAAGGATGAGAATTAAAATTCCTATAACATTTTATGCTACTTTTATTATGTGGATTATAAATTGGAAAATCAATAGTTTTTGGACTAGACACTAATTGACCCTTCGAAACCATAATTCAAAACATGACCTATGTCCAATGAGTTTGAAGAAGTAGATATGATGTGTAGGATATATGTTCAAAAAGTTCATGACAAGCGTTTTAAATTAAAACATGTGTAGGATATATGTCCAAGAAATGTATGACAAATATTTTAAATTAAAACATGAATTGCATAATTGAGTACGCGCCCAAATAAAAGTGTGCATATATGCAAGGAGTGTCCAAGGAGTATGGGTACGGGAACATGTCGAGTACAACTACGCTTCAGATTAGACATACCCAAGTAATATAGGTGGACGGAAACAAATTAAATTGAATACCTTTGTTTTTATATTTGTATTCGTTTGAAATTCTTGAAGAATTTGAATATCATTCTCTGATTTTCATCGAACTAATATTTGAATGCAAATATTTTTTGAACATTGATAAATATTTACTATATATTTATTTGATTAATAATTTAGAGTTTATGACTATGGAAACTATATTATTAAAAAGATATTTTTATTTAGTAAAGAGATTTGTTTAAAAACTTATATTTGCTCTTTAAATTTGTCAAATTCAATGTAAATCTTAAATTATATAATGTAAATGGGTC
>BQKN01000927.1:190358-204563 GCA_022839385.1 Asparagus kiusianus | reverse complement strand
TTTGTTTAATATTTCTCTTTTTTGCTTGATTTTTAAGAATAAAATGATGATCCTTTTGCACTTGTTTAAAATTTGTGTTTTGCTAAGAGTTGCTGGCCATGGCCAAAGCTCGAGGGTAAAGGAGAAGAGTATAAAGAGAGTGATTGTGGATCAAGAGAGAGTACGTAATAATAATAGGTCATGTACAAAGAAAAATATAATAGATACCTCATCGTGTGTAGTTTTGTGTATGTAAACATCAAAGCTACCCAAACTTATAATTGTATGAGTTGATTGTGAACTATGAAAGATTAGATGTGAATTTTACCTAGTTGATGATAACTTTACTCATTGTATGTTAAGTTTATAGTATAACTGTTAAGTTTGTATAACAAATGTTAATTTTGAATATGGGTTGTTAACTTTAAGCATTAATTGTTAAGTTTACCCATTGGCCAGCCGTTAACTATATTTAATACATGTTAACTTTATCCATTACCTTTTAGCTTTAGTGAATATCTATTAACTATATTCAATATCTATTTAGCTAATATCTATCAATTATATCCACTAATTGTTAACTTTAGCTAGTACATATCAAGTAATATTGGATATAGCTAACACATATTGGCTATAGTTAATAAATACTAGATATAGTTACCAAGTTATGGATAAAGTTAATAGGTACCAAGTATAGTTAATAAATAATGGTTAAAGTTAAGATGCACATAATATAGTTAACATGTACATGTTAGAGTTAAGTTGTAGAGTATTACTCCCATCAGACTTGAACCTAACGAACATAACAAAGAAAGGGGTTCAGACAATTATGTCCTTTTTTCAACGAAGTAAATAGATCTAAAGTAAAGGCCATCATCCACATTTTTCTCATTCGCATTTCATAAATCGCTCTTTAGTAGGTTTTTTGTCTTCACGATATTTGTATTTTACGGTATAGACGCTTATGACTTCCCCCTCTATGCCTTAAGGTAATGATTGCTCTGGCATTATGACCTTTACTACAACGATGTTGTCCATAGATCAAATTATTTATTAGATTGAATTTCACTTGACTGTCTACGTCTCCTTTGCGTGTGCTCAAGGTCGAAGTTTTGTATAAATGTATCGCTGTGTTATCAAGTATTTTTCTTTTTGTTCTTTCAGTCAGGATTTCTATTCTATGATCGACTAGTATAAACATCAACAACTTCGAATTGGACTATTGTCTCCTCAACAAATAAAGGCTTGAGCCAACAAAATCCTACCCAATGAAGAGATAGTTGGAGTAGTGACAAAGCCCTATACTCTTCATTATAAACCAATAAACCGGAAAAAGATGGATTGTTTTGTGAAAGAATATCTGAACCCATAAAAGTGGAATTTGTGCTTGTGGAAATTATCAAGTGATCGAAACTGAAAAAGAAAAAGAGGATCTAAAATTTTATGAAGAATGCGGGGTGGAATTTGTTGATTCTCGGATACAAAGATATCAAATAGGATACATCAAACTCGCATGTCTAGTAACTAATGTGTGATATTTTAAACGTCTTCCGAGTTATATCACGAATCTTTTAGGTAAGCCCCTTAAGGAATTAGTTGGCCTAGTGTATTGCGATAGAGTGATTTGATCAAAATTTTATGTACAGATTCAAACTAATAAACTGTTATCTCATTCAATCTGATTGGGGTGCCCCAACTTTGACATGTGTCTTTGAAGGAGTAACATGAAGCTTAAAATTTTGGGTGTATGCAGTACTTTTAAATGAAAGGAGAATTGATCAATTGATCCATGGTCGATTCCATAACCAATAAATGTGAATTGCTAGTTATACCTTGTGAAAAAAGACTTTTTCATGGAATTAGCCATTCCACTTATTTTATAGAAGAGATTCTATTCAAGCAAACAAATAGGGCATGGTTACAGAAGTCTATCTATCGCATATATGTTTTAAGGGTCATAATGACATAACCGTCGAGGTGAGTAGAGACCAAAAAGATCGAATGAAACAAAATGATATATAGACAAGTAAATCCCTTACGAGTCTAAAACTATTTCTTTAAGGGGATTCATCATTTGAAGGGAAGTAGACTACTCAATAATTTCACATTTCAATTTTGTCCTACTTTGTAAATAGAAAAAAAGAAAAAAAAATGCAAATGTCATCTTATTCAAAACCCCAATTATGACATCTCTTATCTCTCCCTTCACACCTCAGAACACACTGTTCTTATAGAGAGAAATGCGCTTTCACATCCCGAAATGAAGTGGCTAAGGAGAGATTCCTTTTTGAGGATACTCTCGAGAACAAATCTAGTGGAAATAGGGTAAGGCCTGTAGCTCAGAGGATTAGAGCACGTGGCTAAAAACCATGATGTGGGGGGTTGAATCCCTCCTCGCCCACAACCAACCCAAAAGGGAAGGGCCTTTCCCTCTGGGAGTAATAAAATCATAATCGGGATAGCGGACGCAAAGCTATTAAACTTGGGTATGGACTTTTGTCGAAATGGAATGGCCTTATTTTTTCTTTTTATTTATCACAAAGGGGTTTGTCATTATAGATAGTAACCCCAGCCAGAATTAGCCTGTTTATGTTTTACTCCCCATAACTCTGCCTTAGCCAGGATTGGGAAGAATAGCACGAGTCTGATCAATTACTCTTTGCGCTTTGAAAATGAACATAGTTTTATTTCTTTAACCGAATTTGAGTTCTTTATCATAAGCTCCCTCCCACGCCAATGAATGATAATTACCTATTTTTTATTCCAAATTAATGATGAGATTTATTATCATTTCTCGCATGTCTCGCGAAAGTCAGAGTAGGTGCGAATTCTCCTAATTTGTGACCTATTAACAGAATTTGTTATAACTATTCTCTCAAATCTCAAAAATTTTATTTTACATTTATAAATACTATTATTATATAAAAAATGAAAAATAAGGTATAGGCTAAATTAACAAGTATTGGATACAGTTTATATTTTTGCTTTAAAGTAATTTTTCTCGTCTTTATTTGGCTAAAACAAAGAATAGGTTATCTAACTGACTTTGTTAACTTTAGTACATATTAACTATTTCCAGTGCAAAGATGATCTTACAAGTAGATTTTAGTCATCTTTAAGAAAAAGAAGACAAGATAAGTCACATTCAAAATTGAAACTTTGTACTCCGTACCTATTAATTATAATTGGTTCTTGTTAAATATCACATGTGTATGTTAATTATTACAGGTGCATGCTAATTATAAACTGGTCTAGTAAAGTACCACATATAATTGTTAACTAGTAATCCATACATGTTAAAAGTAACTTATAATTCATGTATTGGACAATTTCTCACCACTTGGTACTTAATAAGCAAACAAATTTTAGAGTTAACATGACCATATATAAAAGTATTGAATAGTTATTGGATATAGTTACCAGATACTGACTAAAGTTAACAAGTAGTGGTTATAGTTAATAGGTAATGACAAAAGTTAATAGGTATAGAATATAATTAATATGTACTAATTAAAATTAAACATGTATTGGGTACGACGACATAAAACGTAACATAATGAGGTCAATGGACAATCATCTTAATTGAGTTCTACTTTAATTTTATTTCATTTGTATAGATATAAATAATTCCATGATTTTCATTTGGGATCATTGTAGGTGAAGTTCACTATCATCATATTCTTCTTCAATGTTTATGAGGGAACTTGACAGCTCAAAAGATTATTTCATGCGACTTCAAACTCTGTTGCTCATGGTAAATCAAATACTTCAAACAATTCATATATATATATATGAAAAATACGAGTTCCATAGAAGTATTACAAGTATATATTAAATATACCCTGTACTTGTTAGTGATAACTACTCCTTGTTAATATCACATGTATACGTTAATTATTACAAGTACATGTTAACTATATACTATTCTAGTTAAGTATGACATATAACTATTACCTGTAACCCGTACATGTTAAAAGTAACTTATAATTCATATATTGAATAATTTATCATCACACGGTAAATTAATAAGCAAATAAAGATTGAGCTAACATGAACAAATATTAAAAATATGGAACATTTACTGGATATATTTAACATATATTGACTAAAGTTAACAGTTACTAGATATAGTTAACAGATAGAGGCTAAAGTTAAGATGTACTAGATATAGTTAATATGTGCTATCTAAAGTTAATAGGTACTGGTCATAGTTAATAGATAACGACTAAAGTTAATATGTTGTAAAACCCCGAAAGAAATTGCTATAATATATATGTGTGAATTATTGATAGTAAATAATTCCCGTATGATGAATAATCATAAATATATGCATAGGTATATCAGATGAATGGTTTTATCAGTGTTTGGGAACCCAGCAGGTATTTACAAGTGAGAGAAATCGAGTGAGTTAGCGATCAGCAGGGAAAATGCCCTTAACAAGCATTTTGTGCTGATCGGTCGACCGACGCGGTCGACCGGCGCGGTCGACCGATCAGCGGTCAGAGAGTGTATTTCAGGTTTTGGGTTTCGGGTGTTAGTTTTGGGCTTACGGGTTTCGGGTCGGGTTGGGGAGTTGGTATTTATACCAACTCAACCCATACACCCAGGAGACATTCTCAGCCCCAAATCGTAACCCTAGCCCCCTGTCTCTTCCTCTTCATTCTCAAAAACCCTAACTGGAGCTGGGGATTGGAGGAGTTGGAGGAGCTCCAGGAGATTTCTGCAGATTTGAGCAAGGAGGATCATCCCCACAGCGTTCATCAGCACCTAAGGCGAGTATCATCTCGCCCAATCCCTCACCCCCTTCCCTTACTGTTTTATTGGGATTTTTCATGAGATTTTTGATGAGCCAAGAAGTATTTTCGTATAAAATGAGTTCTTTACAATAGGGATTGCAAGAATCAAGTTTTCCGTTTATAAAAATCCACCAACGTTTTGTCTAACGAAGATCTAGATCTGGGATTTCTTAAATAAGAGTTAAATCAGGTTTTACTGCCATTAAGACGTTTTGGTTTGTTTCTCATAAATTTTGAATATTAAAAAGGTAGATTTCAACTTTGATTTGGGTTGCTATTCTTCAGTATGATGTTTAAATCATTTAAGCAAGTGTTATCGTAGAATGCTAAAATTTTGTTTCCAGGTTTCAGCAGCTGACAGAACCCAGGTAGGTTCTGTCCGCTCGGCGGTCGACCGACGCGGTCGACCGCTGAGCTCGAATCAGGGCTCCGGTCGACCGCGACTGGATTTCGGTCGACCGAGTAGTTTTTCGGTCGACCGCGATTTGATTTCGGTCGACCGCGTTGATTTTTGGTCGACCGACGGTTCTGGCGGGCGACCGTCCTGATTTGTATCAGAGTTCGGTCGACCGGATCGGTCGACCGACGGTACTCTGTTGCAAAATTCCAGGTTTGCTGTATTTGAATATTTTCACTCCTATTCGGGGTTTTGTTTGGTTTATCTGACCATGGTAAGTAGTCCCACTATGTATCCATGTATGATAGAAGATCTGAGGGTATAAGTGGGGACTTACACACTGATTTGAGTATGGATTAATATAAGTAGACTATTTTATATATATATCACAGCGACCGTTGCACAATTTCACAGTCCTCGAGTGGGACATGCGTTGCTATTAAATCCTCGTGTTGGATATGCATTCACATCCGGTCCATGCATTGGACAACGGTCACATCCGGTCCATGAGTTGGACAACGGTCACATCCGGTCCATGCGTTGGACAGCGGTTATATTCAGTCCTCGTGTTGGACATTCACTACTTTTCAGTCCTCGTGTTGGACTGTGATTTATAGAAGTCCTCGTGTTGGATTATGATTCATCCCTAAAGTCCTTGTGGTTGGACTATAATCCCTAAAGTCCTCGTGATTGGACTATAATCCCTAAAAGGCCTCGTGTTGGACATTTGCCACTTACTCCATGTGTTTGGAGACCACGGTACTTAGTTCCGGTTTCAGACATATCTCTTAACCTTGTTTAAGACTTGCTTATAGGAGTTTGTGGTAAGACACTTATGTAGACTACGCCATGATTACGTGATACTCATGTAGGCTATGATTTGACACTGTATTCATGTTCTGAGACTTTGTTGTATTTCTTTTATTATTGTTATTGTACTAGAACCTTGGGCTTGGTATTTAGGAGTCTACAATTTGAGATATAAGGTATATACATGAGGGTTTCCTTGTTTGGATTATTTCGCTCGACGTACCTATTCTCGTGTTATAAATTTTTAAATACTAAAGCCCTTATTTCGTAATACCAATGAGTTTTAGATCTATTATATATTATCTGTATTTTCATATACAACGAGCCCTCTTCCCTTGGGGTTTGGTTGTGATGTTACTCGCTAGCGCTTTGACGCTCGTTGTCCCTCCCCCTTTCAGGTAACGAGCCAGGAGCCCGGAGTGTCGCAGGTTGACACGATGCACTGTAGCGTCAGCTGTCTACTTTAGATATATTTTACTTTTGAGCTCCACTGTAGACTTTTTGGTTTAGACATTTGAGAGTTTATTCTAGAAGTTGTAAAGGCGGTATGCCTTATTTCCTTAACTCAGACTTATTGTATTTGAGACTTGTTAAGGATTCTTGTTTATGCATTTCAGATATTAACTTTGTATTCCTGTGTGTTGGATGATGAAATACTATTTTGATCCCTTTCATTTCATCAGTATCTCTTGTATTATCTTTTACTTGCTTTGTACCTACACCTGTTGTTGACTCCACTAGAGAGATGTTAATTGTGATGGTGAAACATGTTGTTGCACGGTGTAGTGCATGGCAGGTTTGACATTCCTGGTTTCACCAAGGACTGCAGCCTTGTGTGAGCCTAGGGGCGTCACATATGTATAGAATATAGTTAATAGATACTAGTTAAAGTTAACATATATTGGATATAACGACCTAAAACGTAACAAACTGAGGTCAATGAACAATCATCTCAATTGAGTTTTGCTTCAATTTTGTTTCACACACACACACACACACACACACACACACACACACACACACACACACACACATATATATATATATATATATATATATATATATATATATATATATATAATTTTATGATTTTCATTATGAGATTAATCTATTCTTTTAACCACTAAATTCAATATATGCCAAGTTCTCTGGTTGAAGCAAAACAACAAACACATTATGTGCGGTTCCAAAAGAACATAATCATAATACATAAAAACATCTCACATTCATAAAAATTATGCCCAACTAGTCTAATGAGCAGTTCATCAAATCACATTTACATCATCAAAGAAATAATCAAAATTTTCAAGTTAGAGGGAACATCTCATAACATTTCCTTTGGCATTCACAAATATTTTAGCCCAAGTAATATCATTTTAACCTGCATGTCAGGCATTCACCTCACAAGCATTTCAACAAATAACACATATGTCTCAAAAACCTCACTATCCTCCTCTTCCTCCTTCATTATCAACTAGATTTGAGCCCTGACTGTAAAACCCCATAAATTTGAATATTTTATGATAAATAATGATAAATATGTTATATGGTGAAAAATAACATATTTTGATATTTGAGTATGATAAGAATTGATTTGAGATCAAATTAATGTATATTTATGAAAATATGTACGCAAATGCACGAAACTTGCACAAAGGCCAAAAGAGTGAAAATCTGGGAATAATGACCAGTTAAGAGTTTTTATATTTTACATATCGATACAGTTAGAATCTGGAAATATGTAAAAGACCAAAGTTGGAGGTATCTTCAATAGCTTCCCAATAAATCTTAGATCAGCTCATTCCGAGATCCTATGAGAAAGTTACAGCCAAAATACTGAAAGTTATTTTCCTAGTCAGACTAGGTTTCCTGGTTCAGATCAAACAGGTTTGTTTCGGGTTTGCCTCTACAAATACATATATTTTTCATAAAAATTCTTTTTTTTATCATATCTATGAACCCTAGAAGCCATCCTCTCCCCTCAAAAACCCTAAGCCTTTTTCTTATGAGTTTGGAGAGCTTTGTGAAGCAAAATACCGGCACGAGGGCGAGATTATCGACGTGTAGCGAGGGAGAACGGGTTGTTCATGCTCGTTGTTTGCTTGCTGATTGTTTCAGAGGCTTGCACATGAGATTAAAGAAAGATCACTTACATCCAAACTCATCCCCGTAGTTAAATAACTAGCTTCGAAGTTTAATTTGTGTTTACATGCTTAGATCTTAATCTAATATGAAAAAATTAGATTTTTGTTGTTTGATCTTAAACAAATGTTAGATCTACATATTTTTCTTGCTATTTATAATAGAAATATGATCATGATCATTAGAGTTACTTTTAAATTCATTTTATCTTGTTAATTAAGTGCTAATCATGTTTAAACCCTAATTTGACTTTTAATTAAGTTTGCATGTGGATTAAAGATGAGAAAACCCTAGGTTTGTGATACCTAAGTGTTAAAAATATGATTTAATGAATGTATATCTTTTCTAAGTTGTTTGGCAATCATTCTTATGTTTAATATGTTAAAAGTCCATGCTTTAGATAGAAGAATTTGAGTAATTAGGTTGGAAAAACCCTAATTTGATTAACACAAGAGTTTGTTTTATGTTTTATGAAAGTTTAAGGGTTAAGCATATTTCTTGTTGCAAATATTCATGCTATATATGTTGAGATTGTTTCTAGAAATATGTATTTGCTATTGTCATGTTCTCATGCAAGTTTCACATGCTTTAAACTAGTTTAGATCACAAAAATGGACATGAATATAACACAATGCAGAAACCTACAAAGTCTGGAAAATCTATCCACGGTTGACAGCACCTAAATGACGGTCGACCGCGTGCCAAGCAACAGCCTGGGAAACCCTAAAAACCTGTCGCGGTCGACCGCCACATAATTGTGGTCGACCGACAACCTCTTTTGAGCCTGTGCATGTTTTGTTCGGTTGTTTTGGTCTTTGAGCGAGTCTCTCGACCTTGTACTATTGTATTATAACATTTATAGCTTGTTAAACACCTAAGATGATGGTGAACTTCAGATGTGGACACACACACAGAGATATGTGCACTTATGCTTAGTTTGTGTTAAATTAACACACTTTTGTCACAAGTTCAAATTTATAAATACACATGACTAGTATTTGATCTTTCACGTATCCGAAAATAGGAAGATAAAACCTATTACCGCAGAACGATTGAGTAAGAGTATTACAATAGTATCGTTAATATATGTATCCAGAATAGAGAGATAATAAAACCTATTTTCGCAGGACGATTGAGTAAGAAATTACAAAAGTATAGTCATTCCATGTATCCGGGATAGAGAGATAAAACCTATTGCTGCAGAGCGATTGAGTAAGAATATTATAAGAGTATCTCTATTGCATAAAGAGATGCACACATATATGTATTATCAGTTATAGTTACTCCTATGTTAGATTACCCATGAGTAGCGTACATTCTTTGTTTCGTGGCATACAAGATATGACCTATGGTGATTTTTTTGAGTTGGATGATTTTCTCTTATAATTGCGCCAACTACTTAAGAATGTAGTCAAGATTATGACATTGGTCCTATATGGTTTAGGCTTGGAGTATTTTCTTTTGAGTGTTGTTTTCATTCATAGAGTTGGAGTTTGTATTTATGAATCTACAATTTGAAACATATGGTATATGTATGAGAGTTTCCTTATTCGGATTATTTCGCTCGACGTACTATGTCTTGTCTTGTAGGTGTCTAAATATTAACTCCATTAGATACGGGAAAAATGATATAGGTAGACTATGCTTAATAGATAGAGCCTCCACTTCATCTAGCAGCCCTTCCCCTGGGGGCGGATGGAGGTGATCTTACTGTAGCGCTCTGACACTCTTGTTGTTGTTATTTTGTTTAAATTGTATATTTTAGGCAGATCAGAGTTTCGGAGAGCCGCATGATGACGGAGTTCTAGCATAGTCGCCGTCACATAGTTTTAGCAGTTGAAGCTCTACTATATAGTTATGTTCATTGTTCAGATTTTAAAGTTGTATTCATTTTGTAGAGGCTGAGTGCCTTAGTGAGATTTCATTTGACTTATTATGTTGAGATGTATTTCTGACTCAGAGATATTTTTATTCTATTTTAGTTGGGCTCATTTGTGGATATACTTCTTCTGTGTATATCTGATTTTGTACTACTTCTATTATTTGCCTATTTTGTACCGTCACCTATTTGTTGTTTCCACTAGAGAGATAGTGACTGTGATGGTGAAACATGTTATAGCATGATATTTGGTGCTTGGCAGGTTTAACAATCCGGGTTTTACCTTGGACTGCAGCCTTGTGTGTACCTTGAGGCGTCATAGTTGGTATCAAAGCTCTAGTTCCAACATCCTTAGGATCATTCCTGTGTCAAATTGTGGAGCTAGGATAGAGTTTCCTAGGATTCATGTATAGAGTCCGCTAGAAATTTCTAGAATGAGTGAGGATGATATGTGCGTATATCTCAAAATTTCAAAATTTTTTTATGACAATTATTTTATATTGATTTAAAGTATTTGCGTGAATACTATATGTTATGAATACTTATTGTGATACGTTATATATATATATATATATATATATATATATGTTTGCTATGTCATTTACTGTGTCTATTAAGCGTTCATCTTGATATTATAAATGTTGGGACAAGGATGAGGTCGAGATAAAACTCATACCCGAAGAGCTAGGCAAGCAGAGCCCGAACAATAGTAGGCTCCACAGTATCTGATCGACCTTATAGCACCATTTATAGTAAGATTTTGTAATACTAGAGGAGCGAGAGGCACATCCGTTTTCATCAGCAGTATCATTTTCTGGAGTTACACCACTAATTGTTCCAGTCATGCCTAATGAAGAGGCAATACCAATAATTTCATCATTACCGGAGAATGGTAGCAAAGGATAGCAACGACTTTAGATTTTTGCAGGAGCAGTGAATATCACTTATTTGGGAAAATTTTGTTTACTTCTTCGACAAGCAGTTAGAGCTAGTTCGATTAAAGCAGTGAGATATGCCTATAGTTAATAATGAAATCAAGACTAGCATGATGGAAATGACAAGGGCAAGAGGCCTATTGTGGGATCTAGAGGACACAGCAGCGGGGTAAGAATTTTTACCATCAGCAATAAAGACATTATAAGAAGAGAGCACAACATGATTCGATAGTGATGCAACAGCACAGGATTCAGGATACATGATACAATTGTAACAAGATCGGATATAGATTGAAGAATTGTCATAGTACACTAGAAGGAGACTAGCATGATGTTGGCCTTTTTGTTTTGATGATGTTTAACAAACAATTTACTTCTAATATTGTTTGTCTAGTATTTATGTTTTCCTATTTATTGTAGACAAACAACGAGTTGGAGGATGAATGGAATTGCGCTTCAATGATCATATCAAACGGAGGTTGACGGAATTGTAGAGTGAAACAACGTACAATTCAAGTTAAAGATTAAGTTCAAGCTTCATCAGCAAAGTGTACCAAGTCAAGCTTAATTGAAGATCAAGATCATAGCTTGGGTAACTTAGTTTAGGTTTTATATTATGTGTGTTAAGTACCTTAAGCTCAATATCATATACACACACGTATTTAGTTTCTATGTAAATATATATATATAGTCATATATATATAACACAAGTTTTGGTTTTTATGTTTATAAATATGAAATTACATATTTCATATTTATTATTGTGATTTGGTTTAACTACTCAGATATGAAACAAATATATTTCCATATACATACTCATATGTTTCATTTTCTATTGTATTTGTAAAAATATTGTATTCTTAGTTTTTGGACTTAATAACAATCATATATATATTTTATTAAGTCTACAAAATCATTGTGCAAAGTTTAAAAACATGGTTTAGCCAAAATTTTAAAATTCACTTGTTTACATTTTCATGTTTTGACCTATTTTGTAAAATGATGATATTTTTATTTGGGAAGACCTTTTTGAAAACCAGTCATTGTAGCATGTTTATTATCATGTTTATAATCATTTCCTAAAGTTTTATATTTTTTGGAATTTATTTGATATTTTTAAATAGTATTTTAAAATCAGAAAAACAGTTTTCAGAACTTTATTTTTATATATCAGTTCACGGTCGACCGCCACGATCGAATGCGCATGAGTCCTTTGCATAGTGGGCAGCAGAAACTTTCATGGTCGACCGCCACGGTCGACCGTCAGCTGAAAATTTCTCACGGTCGACCGTTGAACTCTCTGGAGTTTTCTGCTGGTTTTTTTGTTTCTCGCGGTCGACCGCCGCGGTCGACCGCCGATCTGTCAGTTCTGTTCCAACAGCTATTTCTTATTATCATTGGCTGGGGCTTTATGGTCTTTTGCTTGGGTTTATTGGCTGAGTTTTTGAGTGGGTATAAATACCCTATTGCTGTTCTCTTTCAAGCCATCCAAGAATGTTTTAAAGAAGTTTTTAAACATGGGGTTTAAAAAGAGTTTAAGCTTGTTTAAGGGTTTGGTTTGTGAAGAAAGTTTTACAAGATCTTGAGGAGATTATCAATTGTATTTTGGGCATTCAATCCATCTCTCTCTCTCTCTCTTGTCATCTAGAGAAGTTTTCCTAAACTCAACTCTAGCTTTTATTTATAATTATTTGTTGATTATCATTTCTATTAAAGCTAGTTTTATATTGAGTTTAGATTTTATTTACTCATTGTTACACACACCCACTTTGAGCTTATTGTATTTGCATACATAGTATATTAGGGTTGTGAGAGATTGTAACATTGAGTTGTGCTTAATTGAATTCTCATCTATTGTAGAGAACAAATTTATATTTGTTACATAGTGTGTCATGAAGTTTTCGGTGAACTAAAAAACAGAGTGTGAGGAGTGACGTTGATCGGTGAGCATTGAAAACCGACACTGTGAGGTGTAAACGTTATTCGGGTGAGCGTAGAAAACCCGGTTGTGATAGTGGATTTCTCCCCAGGAGTGGGGAGCGGAGACATAGGACGGAAGATCCGAACTTCATGATCATATTGCTTGTTTGAGTTTGTCTTTGGCGTATTTGTTTTTGCATTTATCTTATATCGTCAATTGTGCATTGCTCATTTATTTCATCCACTATCTTGTTTAGATTATTTACCCTTGTGTTGTTTATATATCTTTGCATATATTTCTATCATATAAGATATATCTTATTGTTCATATTGCTTATCCTAGCTTATATTCTTGTTGTATTTCATACTTGCTAGGATAACTTATTAATTAATTTTAATTAGCATAAAATCAGATTAGATTAGCATAAGACCCTAATCACCCCTCTCTAGGGTCTAACAATTGGTATCAGAGCATGGTCTTTGATTTAAGGTCTAATCGTCTTGAGTTAAAGATCCAAGTTATCTCTTTGTGCTAATCTTGTTTTGATTACATTTGTATCTTGCTTGCGTATTTTTACAAATTATGGATATGAATGATGCATCTTGTTTAGGCTATGATTCTAGTATTGCTTCTAAATTTAATGTTTTCTCCTATGCTCAATGGTGTTTTAGATTTAAATTATTTGTTCAATCTAAAAATATCGATTTATGGGAAGTCATTAATTGTTCTTATATTATGCCCACGTTGGAGAAATTCAAATGGAACAAACATGATAAAAATATGTTTATTATGAACAAGCTTATGTTAGATTTTTTATTAAATACATTTCATTTATGTCTAACAAGCTTGATTCTTTTAATAGTGCTTACACCTTATGAAAATTTATTGAAGCACATTAATGGGACTTGGAGGCGATCCGACAAGCTTTGGAGGATCCGACTTCAAGCGCATATGGAGCATCATGCACACGGCCACTACGCGATAGCCCTAGTGAGGTTTGCGAGTTCGAAACCACTAATGATTTATCTAGTGATGAACTTTCTTGTGCTAGTAAAAAATTATTGTATGCCTTTAACAAATTACAAAATAATTTTATTGATTTAAAAAGCAAGCATGAAGATTTAAAATCCAATCATGAGAAGTTAGCTTCTAAATTTGATATCATTTCTCAAGAAAGTATTGCTCTTCAAGAAAATAATAATATGTTAAATTTGAAAAATAAAAATTTGAAATTGGATATTGCTAACTTGACTCATGATAAAAATAATGCCATGTTAGAAGTAGAGAACATACAAAATAATACTGCTTCCTTTATAAATGACTATTTATATTCTACTTCTAAAAAT
>BQKN01000927.1:167341-190348 GCA_022839385.1 Asparagus kiusianus | reverse complement strand
GATTTGAATCTTATGAATAATCACATTTCATCTTTAGATTCAACTTTGAAAATATGCTTTGATAATCATAAGAGGCTTATGGATATGTGTGCCAAGTCTAAGTCATCATCTACTTATTATGCACACATATATAGCAAAATTTACAAATGCTCTATTTGCAGCCGAAAATGTCATTTAGCTAAATTTTGCTATGATGCACACAAACATAAGAATTCTAATGCTCCTTGTGCATCTCCTGTAACTTCTTCATCTTGTACACTTACACATTCACATGCTCATTCTCACAAAGTTCATCATAAGCATGATAGTGTGTTCAAGCGTGATCTTTGTGGTCGTTTTGGTCACTTGGCAAAATATTGTTTTGATTTGAAAAAGAAATTTTATTTGCCAAATGTTTCTAGTAGACCACATGTTTTTAAATGTGATATTTTTGATAAATTTGGCCATTTGGTAAAGTTTTGTTATGATTTAAAAAATTGTGCTATTCAGAGTATTCATCAGTGTCAAATGGACTTATGTGTTTCACCGCTAGCAGCGCAGTAGGCGCCGGCCACCAGCAGAGTTTTTGTAGTCGCGCCACGTGATCATAGTGCGAACAGAGTTTTCATAGTAATTTCTTATCCAGCTCGAATCTTGTTTGATTCAGGAACTTTGTATTCTTTCATATCTCATGCCTTCATGTATAGGCTTCAGTTAGTTACACATCCCTTAGATGTTCTGTTATCAGTTTCTACTCCTCTAGAGGAGGTGTTCCTATTAGAGAGTATATGTAGGAGGTGTGTCATCAGTATAGACGAGTTTGAGTTCATCTTTGACCTGGTCATTTTGTGGATGTCGAATTTCGACGTCATTCTTGGTATGAAATGATTATCATCCTATAATATTAGTAACGACTGTTTTGCTAAAATAGTATGCTTGTGAGCATTCGTTGGGATTGTATAGATAGTAGCAACCTCATTGGGTAACCAGAATGCGGAGCCATTTCTGGCATACGTCGAGAAGGTGATGATACGGGATCGATGTGTAGTTTTGAGCGAGACCGGAGTCGTCTTAGAGTATCAGGATGTCGTTCAGGACATACCTACGTTTTCTCTAGTAAGAGAGGTTGTTTCCCTGCATCGAGTTGCAACAGGCATCGTACCGATATTCCGAGCATCTTATCATATCATATGGCACCCGCTGAGATGAGGAAGTGATGCGGCATAAACATGTACCAAAAATATTGCAAGTGCACAATCGTGTCAAGTTATAGTATAAAGATATCGATCCACGAGGAAGGTGTTATGTAGGAGAAAATATAAAATCGGTTCTTATGTTGTGTGTGTGACAAATATGAGTGATAAGTGAATGTGATTGTGGAGAGATGAAAATGATTGTGTAAATGAATATATTTGAGAGTGGAAGTGATAATATAAATGTGATCAACAAGGCAAGAAGGAAAGATCAAGAACAAATAAAAATCAAGAATGTAAAGATAGCAGATTCAATTAAAGATATGGGTAATCTAGAATTGAATCAACTTCTTAGAAAAAGGTGATTCCCTAGAGAGTTCTAGCATAAAGACGAAAAAAGTGAACAAAAAGAAAAACTAAACCCAAGAGGGTTCTAGCCTCAAGGTGAATAGTGTAAGAAATTAAAATCTAACTACAAAATAAATTACAAGAATTAAATATAAAAAAATAAATCTACTCTATAAGCATGAAATAAATCTAATCTATAAGTATGAAATAAATCTAAGGCAAGAGGGTTCTAGCCTCTTGGCTATTTAAACAAGAAAATAAAATCTAATTACAAGCATGAAAATAAATCTAAACAAATAAGCAATAAAAGAGAAATAAGAAAAACAAACCTTCAAATTAATCTCCATCTTCATCTTCATCTTCATCATCCAACAAAGAGAAGAAGAGAAAAATTTAAAGTGGTAAAAAAAATTATTTTATTAATTGTAATAAAAAGTTATAAATTTGGAAGGCCTTCTCAATTAAGAGTAGTCCTCCTCTCTAAAAGGAGTTACAAAAAATTTCACACCTCTAACCCCTCACTCTCAACCCCTATTTATAGTAAACATCAGTGAATGAGAGCCCTTGAATCAAACTTGAGCCCTAAGAATGCAATTTCGGCCGTTGATGAAATCTGGATGACTTCGCATCGATACAGGCATCGATGCCCGCATCGATGCCGCATCGATGCCCGCATCAATGCTCCAATAAAATTCTGACTTCACATTTGGCTTCGTCTTGTCGAGATAGATGATTTTTATATATTATATGTTAAATTCCGCCTTCCGGATTGGGAGATATCATCGTTTCTTTACGGCCAACTATCTTGCATATATTTTTTTCATATTTAATTTTTTTATTTTCTCCGGCTTCTACAGGCTACTCGGCTTGATCCTAGGCTTGGGCTTTTTGACTCTTGCTTCTGTTCTTCATTTAATTCATGGGTTTTTGTTGAGATAAGAGATCTTGGACTTTATTCTTCACTAACCTGCAATTAAAGATAAAAATAATTATTAATAGCATATTTATTCATATAAAATAGATAATGAGGGTATAAAATTATAATAAAATATAATTATTAAATACCCCCATACCTAAACTTTTGCTAGCCCTCTAGCAAAGAAAGAAAAATAAAAGAAGACCTAACTCACTTTCGTAGGAATCGCGGTTGTATATAGCGCATACAACAAGTTTTTAAACCCCTAGGTTACCCTAGTGGACGAGTTGTAGTCTCGTGAGGGTTTGCAGTGAATATACCCACAAAATTCGGTCTACTTGCCAAATTAAAGAAGTCAGTAGATAACTAAATTCACTTGATAACTTTAGACAATCTAATTAAAGCTAGTTATCACTCAAAAAAACATTTTTATAAATAACTTGATGGTAAATTTCCTAGAAAATCTTCTCATTATAGCAATACAAAACCAAGCCAAACTTAGAAATTTAATTTAAAAGTTTTGAAAAGTACATGCTAACTATTTGTTCAAAATAATATTCAAGTTGCTTGATCTAAAATATTTTCCAAGACCATATATACAAATATAACTAAAACATTTATTAGTATTTTTGTTTTTTTATATGTATATATTTTTATATTATTATTATTATTTAACTCTTTCTTCCTTGGTGATTTTTTCTACTTTAACGGGCTTTCTAACCGACGATTTAACGAGTTTTAGGCTAATGGATCCCAACTCAATTGGGCTTAGGTCATTAAGTATGCAAATACTCATTAGGCTTAATTACTCGGTCAACTTAGGCTTTATAAGATAGAATCACCTTGAATTTAAGATTTTTTTCTTTTGGTGCCCATTTTTCGCACTCTTCTTTTGTAAATTTTTTTATATGTATATGTATATATATTTTAAAAAATATGTAAGTCAAGACACTTTGAAAAATTATTTTTTACTCTAAGCTAAGCATGCATAAATTCCATTATCTTAAATAAAAATCTAAGTTAAGGATTAAGTGAAGTATACTACTTTGAAAACTATTTCTTAAGAAATTTATTTAGAGTTATCATAAAAGGTAAACTTGAGTAAATAACAAACTAGAGATTAGAAAATTTAAAATTTATCAAATAAATCAATTATTATATAACTCTATCAATTTGGAAAGTGACGATATTTTTATAAAAACTTTTTTTAAGGAAAATGAAAAATGATAAAAATGCAACTAAAAATGTAAAATAAAGAGAAAAAATAACTAATTCCCACCCCCACACCTAAATTTTGCATTGTCTTCAATGCAAACTCCATGATGCACAAAGTAAAACAGATAAGAAGTGAAGTACTTACATTTGATCAGCTGATAAAAATCTGCAATTATCTTTGATCTGAGGAGGATAGAAACAAAAATTTATTATTCTCTTCTTTTTTATTTTTTCTGTTTTTTACAGCTGAATAAGAAACTCTCAAATGAGAGAAGAATAAATTCTTTTTATTATTCTAAAATAAACAAAACAAATAACGTAGAATGAAGTTTTCAACACGAAGAGCTCGTATTCTACATTGAATCCTACCATATTATTAAAAATTCTTTCCCGAATTTTAAATAAATTCAGAATGATATAATCAATAATGTGAAATTCTAAGTATTTCGGGGTGTTTAATAATTCTTACAACAAAGTAAGGTAGGTATTATTGGTGTCATGCATTTTGTATTTGTTAATGAACTTAGACTCTTCTACTGTGAAGTTTTGTTTTCTAACAACCAATTCTTTTGTAGAGTTCTGAAAATTTAGTTGTTGATTATCCTCCAAGAATCTAAGTTCATCAAGAAATAGTTCTTCAAAATTTAATTCCAAGCAGCAAATATTTAATATAGTTTCATTATTCTCAAGGACCTGATCTGCTTCTTCTAAAAACTCAAACCCTTTATCAAAAATTTCCTCAAAACTTAAGTCAGACTCTTCTTCTTCTTCTTCTTCTTCTTCTGATCTTTCCTGAATATAATTTATTTCTAGAGGCTGATTATTTGGCTAGTCCCTTGGATTAAAAATGTTGAGGTCAGTAGTCAAATTCCCAAAGGACAGCTTTATTTGACCAGTTCTACAGTTGATGAGAGCATTAGAAGTGGCTAAAAAAGGTCGTCCTAAGATGACAGGTATCTATCCTTTGGGATTAGAAACAGGCTGTGTTTCTAAGACTACAAAATCTACTGGAAAAATAAAATCTCCAACCTTAATCAGAACATCCTCTAACTCACCCATAAGGATCTTAACAGATCTATCAGCCAACTGTAAGGTGCATCTGGTTGGGTTCAGTACGCCTGGACCCAATTGCTGGTAGACTGAATATGGAAGCAAATTGATACTGGCCTCTAAGTCTAAAAGCGCCTTATCAATATGAGTATTACCAATGATACATGAAATTATGGGGGAACCTGGATCTTTACGTTTCAAAGGTATGGGATTTGATAGCATTTCACTAATATTGGCGGCTAAAAAGACTTTCTTTGGAACATTTATTCTCCTCTTCTTAGTGCATACTTCTTTTAAAAATTTAGCATAAGATGGAATTTGTTCAATTATATGTAAGAGAAGAATGTTGACCTTAACCTGCTTGAATGTTTTTAGGGTCTTCTCCTCCTGAGGAGAGTGTTTCTTAGGCCTGAGTCTATCTGGAAAGGGAGCAACTGGTCTAAATCTATCAAAAGTTGGCTCAGGTTCGGGTTCAGGTTCTTGGTCATCTAAGGGGGGTGATTGTTGAATAGATTCATCAGAAGGAGAAAAAGAAGGAATTTGTATTGGATCAAAAGTTTGACTTGGAGGAGTTCTCACTTGATTATAGACCTGTCTACCTGACCGAAGTGAATGGATTGCATTCACTTGAGCTTCATAGGATGAACTGCATCCTGTGTCTTTAGGGTTGACCACGGATTGACTCGAAAATTTTCCTTTATCTCTTTCACTCACGGCACTAGCTAGTTGACCAAGTTGGGATTTTAATCTAGCTATAGCTTGAGTGTTGGAGTTGAGCATTTGTCCAGTTGATTGCATGAAGGAATTCAGAGTGCTAGACGTTTGAGTTAACATATTCGTGGTTTGGGTGGAGGCCTTAATTATGGTTTCCAAACCTCTTTCCAAGACATTGAGACAGTTATCCTGATCTGGATTGTGATGAGCTGAATTACAGCTTGATGAAGAGGAGACTGATTTTGATACGGCAAATTGGATTGTTGAAATTGTGGATGAGAATTAAAAGGAACTGTGTTTCCCCTAGGAAAATGTTGGGTCGAAGCGGGAGTGAAGTTTTGAGTTCCGGGAGAATTTCCTTGATTCCATGCAAAGTTGGAATGATTTCTCCAACCTGGATTGTAGGTTGGAAAAAATGAATCATTTCTAGGATGCTGGAATACATCGTTCATTTGTTCTAATGCATGGTTGTTTCCTAGGAGAGGATATTCCTCTGAAACGTGGGTAGGAGACTGACAATTATGACATCCTGGGGCAGAAACATGATTGATTTGAGCTAGAGCTCATTTCTTAATTTCTAAGGCTTCTAACCTCCGTAGAATTATCGCCATCTTCGCTTCAGAAATAATGTTTGACTCCAAGGAAAGACCACTAGACTTAGAATGGGGAACTGATGAAACCCTGTCATCACAGTGTTCCCATTGTATTGTTTTCTCAGATAGACTCTCTAGAAATTCCCAAGCTTTGTCGGTATTTTTCCTCATAAAATCCCTGTGGCACATTGATTCTAAGAAAGTTTTTGCAGAATAATCTAATCCCTCATAAATTATTTGGCACAATCACCATTTTTCTAAACCGCGATGAGGATATTGGATGAGAAGATCTTTAAATCGGTCAAAATACTTCCAAAAAGGTTTTCCTGGGACAATTTTAAAATTCATGATGCTGTTTCTTAGCTTCACCATTTTATGGATAGGAAAAAATTTCTTAAGAAAAACGATGATAAATTCCTCCCAAGTATTGATGGAATTTACGGGTAAGCTGTACAGTTATTTTTTTGCTTTGTCTTTGAGAGCAAATGGAATAAATCTGAGTTTGATCGCATCTTCTGTTAATTCTCTTATTTTAATCATACTACAAACTTCCTCAAATTCCGAGATAAAAATATATACATCTTCTGTTTTATTTCCAAGGAATTTGGGAAGCATGTTTATGTAATGCGGTCTAAGCTCAAAATTTATTCTATTTTTTTGGGGAGCCTAATACAAGAGGAGATTACATTTCTAATGGGATAGCACATATATTAAAGAATGGGTGGATTAGGATATGCTATTTCTATGATTGGTTCAAAGCGAATTAATCGATGTGTATTATCCCTAATCCACGGTTGCATACACCAAAACTATTTCTTTTTATACCTTTTTATTATAAAAGTTAGTTTTTTTAATGAGGAGAGAATGGAAAAAAAAGAAAATCCTAACTAAACAAATCAAAATCAATCACTTTTCAATCACTCTAATTCTAGGGTTAAGCTTAACTCAACTAGACTAGCTCCTAACCAAAAACTCCTAAAGTAAAAAGATTAAAGTTTTACCTGGGTAGTTAGCCAGGTAAAGATAGTACTAGAGGGTGATCAGAGATCAATTAAGTACATCGTTCTTTACGGAGTGCTTTACGCAACCCCTAAACCTTGCCTTAGACACTAACTAATCTAAAAAAAACTTAAACCGGTTCACTTACAGATTATTTGTTCCTTATTGAGCTTGAATCCTTAGGGCCAACGTCTAATGAGTTTTATTAGGCTTGAGTGGTATAGTGAGGAATTAGTAATTTTTGGGCAAAGGGAAGAGTGATGAAATCCCTCACATTATATTGAATATGGGGTTTTGCCCTTAAAAATATTTTTAAGTGTGTGCCAAATCAAGATGCTCAAATCACTTGGTGAATTCCTACTAACAATATGAAATGCAACCCTACGAATTAAAAGCAACTAAAAAGGATGGAAAAGAAAAAAAATCTTTTTTTAATTAGGGTTAACAATCAAACATATGAGGAGGGGGAAATTATTTGAATTTATTATCTTGTTAGTAAATGTCAAAGTGGAGGCTGAATTTTATTATATTCAACAAAAATAAAATCTCTTTTTTTAAGTCCTAATTGTCTCTAATTGTGAAGAAGTAGCTAAAGGGTGGAATTAAAAATTCTAGAAAGAAGAATTACCTACAAGCAAATCTTCAAATCCTAGTTCTCCAATCCGCGATCTTCAAGCTCCAAGTGTTTCCTTCACAATAAACACACAAGTAAAAGAACCAAAATAATTAAAACCTACTTAAGCACCTTCCCCGGCAACGGCGCTAAACACTTGATGCGGCATAAACATGTACCAAAACTATTACAAGTGCACAATCGTGTCAAGTTATAGTATAAAGATATCGATCCACGAGGAAGGTGTTTTGTAGGTGTTTTGTAGGAGAAAATATAAAATTGGTTCTTAGGTTGTGTGCGTGACAAATAGGAGTGATAAGTGAATGTGATTGTGGAGAGATGAAAATAATTGTGTAAATGAATATATTTGACAGTGGAAGTGATAATATAAATGTGATCAATAAGGCAAGAAGAAAAAATCAAGAACAAATAAAAATCAAGAATGTATAGATAGCGGATTCAATTAAAGATATGAGTAATCTAGAATTAAATCCACTTCTTAGAAAAAGGTGATTCCCTAGAGGGTTCTAGCCTAAAGGCGAATCAAAGAAAATAAAAATGAATAAAAAGAAAAACTAAAACCAAGAGGGTTCTAGCTTCAAGGTGAATAGTATAAAAAACTAAAATCTAACTATAAAATAAATTACAAAATCTAAACTATAAAATAAATTACAAGAATTAAATATAAAAAAAATAAATCTACTCTATAAGCATGAAATAAATCTAATCTATAAGCATAAAATAAATCTAAGGTAAGAGGGTTCTAGCCTCTTGGCTATTTAAATAAGAAAATAAAATCTAATTACAAGTATGAAAATAAATCTAAACTAATAAGCAATAAAATAGAAATAAGAAAAACAAAGCTTCAAATTAATCTCCATCTTCATCTTCATCTTTATCATCCAACAAAGAGAAGAAGAAAAAAATTTAAAGTGGTGAAAAAAAATTATTTTATTAATTATAACAAAAAGTTACAAATTTGGAAGGCCTTCTTAATTAAGAGTAGCCCTCCTCTCTAAAAGGAGTTACAAAAATTTTCACACCTCTAACCCCTCACTCTTAACCCCTATTTATAGTAAACATCAGTGAATGAGAGCCATTGGATCAAACTTGAGCCCCAAGAATGCAATTTCGACCGTTGATGAAATCTGGATGACTTCGCATCGATACAGGCATCGATGCCCGCATCGATGCCCACCCGATGCTAGCATCGATGCTCTAATAAAAATTCTGACTTCATAGTTAGCTTCGTCTCGTCGAGATAGGCGATTTTCATATATTATATGTTAAATTCCGCCTTCTAGATTAGGAGATATCGTCGTTTCTTTGCAGCCAACTATCTTGAGTACATTTTTTTTCATATTTAATTTTTTTATTTTCTCCGGCTTCTACAGGCTACTCGGTTTGATTCATAAAACCATATTTTCTAACTCGATACGGGTCTTTTGAGTTCTTATCATGCTATTTGGGCTGACCAATGCACCCGCGGTAATCATGGATTTGATGAACCAGGTTTTTTTCGTCCGTGCTAGGGCCAGTTCCTAGTCTTTTTTTTGACAAGATCATTATTTTTTCGAGATCGAAGGCAGAGCGCAAGCGGCATCCTCTATTAGCATTGAGGGCATAACGGACTGTCGAGATTAGAGGCATTAGTGATACACTGAGTTTAACAAATACGAGTTTTGACTATAAGATATTATGATACCACTTACACAACTTACAAAGAAGGGTGTATAGTTTGTTTTGGGCACTGGGTGCCAGGGAGCCTTTGAGACTATTAATGCTAGATTGACTACAATAACAATTTTGACTTTTTTGAGCAGTGATACAACATTTGTCGTTTACGTGAACACGTCATTAGCATGACTATGAGATATTTTGATGCAGACCCGAAGGGTATGGCTTATTTCACGACTGTTTAGGCACATTGTAACAGATATACAATGCATCCAAGCATAAGGAAAATGTACAAAGATGTTAAAATATACTTTTAGAGGAGGTTTTAGGATTTATTCAGTATCCAATTGTGATATTCTAGTGTTGTCCACCCACAGACGGATGGACAAACGGAGAGAGTAAACCAAGTGTCGGAAAACATATAGCAAACATGTATTATAGACTTGCAGGATAGCTGGGAGGATCATATTCCATTGATTGAGTATGATTATAATATCATTTGTCATAGACTATTGGCATCCTACCGTATGAGGCATAATATGGGAGGCATTATAGATTGCTTATTCATTAGATAAAATTACAAGAAAAGTTTATTGCTTAGACAGGAGCTTGTAAGGCAGACTACAGAAAAGGTAACAGAGATTCGGGAACTCATTTTTACAGCACATAGTCATCGTAAGAGTTACGTAGACCAGAGACGATGACGTTAGAGTTCTATATTGGGGACTATGTCTTATTGAAAATACCGCATATGAGTTCAGTGACTCGGTAGACGGGGAAGGTTTACCCCGAGATATATTGGTCCGTTCATGAGAGTTGAACATTTTTGGAGCCGTTTTGTATGGGCTGGATCTTCTAGCATCAATATCGAGTAGACACGATGTTTTTCCATGTTTTGATAATTTAGAAGTAATTGCGCGACGAGGAGTAGCAGAGGGTGATTGATGCACCAGAATTTGAGTTTTAGATAGATTTAACTATCATGGAGATCACGGGTTGTATTCTTACTAGAGAGGATGAGAGGCTTAGAAAGGAAGTAATACCTTAAGTTAAAGTTCAATAGAGATAGAAAAGTGATGAGGAGACTTCTTGGGAGCGTGAGGAGGATATGCGTCGCGACTACCCACAACTATTCGAGTGGGTAAATTGATTTGGTTATAGCTTATTGATGTTTATGATTTTTGATTGTTCTATATGGTCATATTTATATTTAACACTAAAATAGGGGTATTAACACTTAGCTCCTAATCATTCGGAATACATGGTACATATATAGGGGGTTCCTTGTTTGGATTTTTCACCCGACGTACTAGTTCAGTTTAGTTAGGGGTTAAGTGAGAATATTCACATTTTAGATTGTTAAGCATAAATATTGCTAGTGATTCATATCTAGGGATTAATGATATGAGATGTGTACGGAAGGGTTTCCTTATCTGGATTATTCCTTCTTAGTGCTTTTCTCATATTATTAATTCCTAAGATACAATTGCGGAATTTCGAGGACGAAATTCTTTTAAGGAGAAGAATGTAAAACCCCGTAAATTTGAGTATTTTATGATAAATAATGATAAATATGTTATATGGTAAAAAATAACATATTTTGATGTTTGAGTATGATAAGAATTGTTTTCAGATCAAATTGATGTATATTTATGAAAATATGTATGCAAATGCACGAAACATGCACAAAGGTCAAAAGAGTGAAAATCTAGGAATAATGACAAGTTGAGAGTTTTTATATTTTACATATCGATACATTCAGAATATGGAAAAGTGTAAAATAACAAAGTTTTAGGTATCTTCAATAGATTTCCAATAAATCTTAGATCACCTCATTCCGAGGTCGTATGAGAAAGTTATAGCCAAAATACCGAAGGTTGTTTTCCTAGTCGGACTAGGTTTCCTGGTTCGGGTCAAACAAGTTAGTTTCAGGTTTGCCTCTATAAATACATATATTTTTCATAAAAATTCTTTTCTTTTATCATATCTATGAACCCTAGCAGCCACCCTCTCCCCTCAAAAACCCTAAGCCTTTTTCTTATGAGTTTGGAGAGCTTTGTGAAGCAAAACACCGGCACGAGGGCGAGATTATCGACGTGTAGCGAGGGAGAACGGGTTGTTCATGCTCGTTGTTTGCTTGATGATTGTTTCAGAGGCTTGCACATGAGATTAAAGAAAGATCACTTACATCCAAACTCATCCCCATAGTTAAATAACTAGCTTAGAAGTTTAATTTGTGTTTACATGCTTAGATCTTAATCTAATATGAAAAAAATAGATTTTTGTTGTTAGATCTTAAACAAATGTTAGATCTACATATTTTTCTTGCTATTTATAATAGAAATATGATCATGATCATTAGAGTTACTTTTAAATTTGTTTTATCTTGTTAATCATGTGCTAATCATGTTTAAACCCTAATTTGACTTTTAATTAAGTTTGCATGTGGATTAAAGATGAGAAAACCCTAGGTTTGTGATACCTAAGTGTTAAAAATATGATTTAATGAATGTATATCTTTTCTAAGTTGTTTGGCAATCATGCTTATGTTTAATATGTTAAAAGTCCATGCTTTAGATAGAAGAATTTGAGTAATTAGGTTGGAAAAACCCTAATTTGATTAACACAAGAGTTTGTTTTATGTTTTATGAAAGTTTAAGGGTTAAGCATGTTTCTTGTTGCAAATATTCATGCTATATATGTTGAGATTGTTTCTAGAAGTATGTATTTGCTGTTGTCATGTTCTCATGCAAGTTTCACATGTTTTAAACTAGTTTAGATCACAAAAATCGACATGAATACAACACAGTGTAAGAACCTGCACAGTCTGGAAAATATGTCCACGGTCGACCGTGCCTAAATGGCGGTCGACCACGTGCCAAGCAGTAGCCTGGGAAACCCTAAAAACCTATCGTGGTCGACCGCCGCATAATTGCGGTCGACCGACAACCTCTTTTGAGCCTGTGCATGTTTTGTTCGGTTGTTTTGGTCTTTGAGCGAGTCTCTCGACCTTGTACTATTGTATTATAACATTTATAACTTGTTAAACACCTGAGATGATGGTGAACTTCAGATGTGGACACGCACACCGAGATATGTGAACTTATGCTTAGTTTGTGTTAAATTAACGCACTTTTGTCACAAGTTAAAATTTATAAATACACATGATTAGTATTTGATCTTTCACATATCTGGAAATAGAAAGATAAAACCTATTTCCGTAGAATGATTAAGTAAGAGTATTACAATAGTATCGTTATTACATGTATTCGGAATAGGGAGATAATAAAACCTATTTCTGTAGGGCGATTGAGCAAGAAATTACAAAAGTATCATCATTTCATGTATCCGGGATAGGGAGATAAAACCTATTGTCGCAGAACGATTAAGTAAGAATATTACAAGAGTATCGCTATTGCATAAAGAGATACACACATATATGTATTATCAGTTATAGTTACTCCTATGTTAGATTATCCATGAGTAGAGTACATTCTTTGTTTCGTGGCATACAAGATATGACCTATGGTGATTTTTTTGAGTTAGATGATTTTCTCTTATAATTGCGCCAACTACTTGAGAATGTAGTTCAAGATTATGACATTGGTCCTATATGGTTTAGGCTTGGAGTATTTTCTTTTGAGTGTTATTTTCATTCATAGAGTTGGAATTTGTATTTATGAATCTACAATTTGAGACATATGGTATATGTATGAGGGTTTCCTTTTTCGGATTATTTCGCTTGACGTACTACATCTTGTCTTGTAGGTGTCTAAATATTAACCCCATTAGATATGGAGAAAATAATATAGATAGACTATGCTTAATAGATAGGGCCTCCATTTTATCTAGCAGCCCTTCTCCTGGGGGCGGATGAAGGTGATCTTGCTATAGCGCTCTGAAGTTCTTGTTGTTGTTCTTTTGTTTAAATTGTATCTTTCAGGCAGATCAGAGTTTCGGAGAGCCGCAAAATGACGGAGTTCTAGCATAGTCGTCGTCGCACGGTTTTAGCAGTTGAAGCTCCACTACATAGTTATGTTCATTGTTTAGATTTTAGAGTTGTATTCATTTTGTAGAGGCTGAGTGCCTTAGTGAGATTTCATTGACTCATTGTGTTGAGATGTATTTCTGACTTAGATATATTTTCATTCTATTTCAGTTAGGCTCATTTGTGGATATACTTCTTCTGTGCATATCTGATTTTGTACTACTTCTATTATTTGCCTGTTTTGTACCTCCACCTAATTGTTATTTTCACTAGAGAGATAGTGACTGTGATGGTGAAACATGTCGTAGCATGGTGTTTGGTGCTTAGCAAGTTTGACAATCCGGGTTTCACCTTAGACTGCAGCCTTGTGTGAACCCTGGGGCGTCATAATGATCTTGATCTTCATCTCTTAGCCGCCTCTACCTATCTTGAAGACCACCCTCCTATTGATATACATGAATAATGGAGGTTTTTTTTGAAAGATATCATTTATATGTTGGATTCCATAAAAATTAAAATGTGTTTAATTAGGAAAATGTGAGTTTTAGTCCCACATTGACTTATTGAATGCATTTTAGTTGGCTTAAATTAACATACGCGTTATATATGGTATGACAAAGGTGTTAGAATTGTACACTTGTGTTGGTATATAAGCGAGCGTGTGAGCAAGCGAGCAGACACGTGCATGCGAGCACGTGTGCGTAGGTTCGAGCATGTGGTTCGGGTGTAAGGTCCGGCGCGTGGTCCAGCGTATGCACTGGCATGTGGTCCTTTTGCATGTGCTGTATTTAAAAACAGCCTGACCATTTTGTATGTTACAACTGTTACAAAGTTTGAATGATAGTTATTGCAAACGTTACAAAGATTGCAATAACTGGTATTTAAAGCTTTGTATAACCCTTTAGCTCACATGAAACTTATAAAAGGGCTTCCTCTGATCATTTTAAAAGTCACAGAAAACAAAAATAAATTCTCCTATTGTCTTCTTTTACAATTCTATAAACTGCTAATATTGAAGACTCTAACAAACTGAAGTGTTAGTCGAGGTGTTCAACAGAAGAGAGCGCTTTTTTGGACTACAACCGTCTCAACCTCGAAAGTATTACGCAGACCCAACGCTATCATAGGTAGGACATAATTTTTTTAAGGCTAGTCCTCTGTTTAGGGGGCGATTCGACATTTTTGTAAAGTATATCGAACTCTAAGTTAAGCTGTAATGGTGTTCTTAACTCTCTATTTTTTCTTTCTTTCATATACAGTTTGTTCTGCTTATTTTTGGATTTGTTTTTATTCTTGTTTTTCCTAACAATCTTGAAGAAATTAATATCATCTGGCGTTATATATTCTGTTTCAAGAGTTGGTTTCGGTGTCGTTGTCCTTAAAATGGACATGTCTGGAATGGGAGAAAAGTTCGTGGGTCAGTTCTTCAAACTTCAGCAGCAACGTATGAAGATTTGTCTGACGACTAAGGGGCTATTGGTAATGATACTAACCAATTACCTAAAACTAGATGAAAAGAGCCTAATAGTGCAGATAAATTTCCACAGTGGACGGAAAAGGATCAAATAGCTAGAGGATGCATTTTGTTGGCAATGTCCTACGTGCCCTTCAATGTCTATTGTTCTTCTTCGACCACTGCAAAGGTATTATGGGATGAACTATATAGAAAATATAATACTGAAGACATTGGTCTTAAAAAATATTGTGTCCAAGTTCTTAAAATTATAAATGGTGGAGGGTAAATCTGTAACAGAACAAGCATATAAACTTCTGTTCATTTTTCATGCTCTTCGAGAAGTAGAAATGGGGTTTCCTGAAAAATTTTAGGTTATGGCAATTATCGAGAAATTTCCTCATTCTTGAGAGAATTTTGGTATGTCTCTCATGCATTGAAAGGAAAAAATAAAAATCTTGATGACTTAATGATTTCCATGGCTATTGGGGAAGAGCATAAGAATCAAAAACATGTTGTACTTGTTGAACACCAATCTAAAGCAAATATTATATCTTCTAGGAAAAAGTTTAAAAATAAATCTATTGGCAAACCTGATGACAAAATTAAAGCCAAATCTAAAATTCAAAAAGAACCAAATACAAACAAACCATGTTGGAATACTCTTACTGATTGGACATTAGGCTAAAGCTTATCCTACAAAGAAAACTAAAGCTAATCCAGGGTCTACTGGAGTGCCTCAGGTTAACATAATTATGACTAAGCCCGCTAGATCCATCAAATGGTATGTTTCTATTAACCCTGCGTTACTATCTATTTATGGACCCAATGAATGGTTGGTCGACATTGGTGAAAGTATACACATTTGTGTTGGTAAATTACTATTTATGTCTTACCAGCCTACAAATGGTAATACCATGAAGATATAGAGCCAAACTGCATTTAAAGTGTTGGGATATGGACAAGTGTACCTGAAGTTCCCTTTAGGGCGAGTTCTATCATTACATATGGTGCATCACATTCCTAGTGTTCAACGCAACATTATCAGTGGTTCATATTTAGTTAGGGAGAGTTATGAGTTTTCTTTTAAATGTAATAAAGTGGTTATGTTGCATGCTAGATCTTTTATTTTTAAGGGTTATGATTCGGATGGAATGTATAAGGTTAGAACATAACCTATGTTTAGTTATGAATTAAATAAGATTTCTGTTCCTGATAATCCTGTTAGTAACAATCTTGAATCATCTGATATTTGGCATAAATTTCTTGGTCATATTAATTTTAATTCTATAAAAAGAATGATGAATCTTAATATGATTTCAAAACACTCTTTAGATCGTAGGAAAGAAAATGTCAAGTATGTGTAATAAGTAAACAAACAAGGAAACCTTTTCATTCTGTTGGTAGAAACTCTGAGTTGCTTGATTAAGTATATACTGACATTTGTAAGTTTAATGGTATTTTGACCAAAGACATGAAGAAATATTTTATCATCTTATAGATGACTATAGCAATATTATTATGTTTACTTGCTTAAAACTAAAGATGAGGCTCAAGAAAAATTTATTATTTTTAAGAATCAAGCTAAAACTCAAACTGACAAGAAACTTAAAAGTTATGATCTGATAGAGGAGGAGAATATACATCAAATTAGTTTACTCTTCTATGTCAATATTTTAGCATAGCGCATGAGAAAACTACTCATTATTCTCCTCAATCTAATGGTGTAGCAGAACGAAAAAATAAAGTATCACGCCCCGGTTCCTAAAATACCAGGAATCGGAACATGAACAAGCCCGCGACATATTAGATTAAGAATAATAAATAAAAATAAACATTCCTCCTCAACCTAATATGCTAAGCGTCAAAAAATAAATATAAAGACACAAGTCCCCGATCATAATTAGCAAGAATATAATAGACAGGCTTAGAATAAAATGATCCATATTATAAAAGAAATATCATCCAAGATATAATATATGGGTCAAACACGCCCTTATTACAAAACTGAACAACTGAAAACCAAAAAAATATAGAAATACACTGATCAAAAGGAAATGAAAGTGCTACAAAAACAAACTAAAAGGAATAACTAAGCTTCGATTTCTTCTTCTGCTCCGTCTGTTAGGCACTCCTGCTAAGAATACTCTGGCTTTGGTGTATCTCCAAGATGGACATGTCATTCCTCTAAGTCTGACGTACACCAAAGAAAAAAGGTGTACGTCAGCGTGCATGGTAAATGACAAGATCCCACAAAACAAATAGAACGAATGGAAACCCAAGCGGAACATGATACGATAACAGAAATAACAAAAGGACGTGCAACTGGAAATCCAACAAAATCAAAATGCAATCCATCATTAAAACATGACACTCATAAGGCTAACAACATACAGTAATCAGGTCGAATACTAGCCATCCTAAAAACTCACTAGTCCACGTCTCACATAGAGTTAACGCTCATATCACCGGATAACTTACTATTCACAAATCCTCTACGTGCATCCAATCCCGCTACACATGCGGCCAGAGGACTACACGTAAACCGTTTTTTGTCTGATCCGAACTCAAGCAAAACTCGGGTGACGAATCAAATTCCCACTGACTAAAGTGATGTACACACTTCACTTTAGCCCTACAAACCAACCCCAGTGGTGACACTAACCACTGGCGCGAGCCTAGAAGATATATCAACAGTCATATTTGATCACATAAACAAAGACTTCCCCATTCAAACTCTTCTCGTTTTTCTAAGTCAACCATAATCCTCATTAAAACTCAGATTCACCACCTAAACTTAGTCAACACACTCACACATGTCACTAAGTCTGTTCATGACGCACGAGGCCACTAAGTCATGAACTACTAAGGTTCTAAAACACAACAAGGAGATAATAATAACACTAATTTCACGCAACAATATCATGGCATGTCGAATATATTAAAATAAGGATCGTACAACATGAAATGTAATCATGAACCGTAAAAACATGCATGCAGTCCGGTTTTGTTAATATCTTGTTATTCAAACTTCTAAACTACTCATAAAAATTATCCGTAGCTAGTTAACACCTAATATAACTATGGTTAAAAGGAAATCAGAAATCGTGATTATTTTGCGCATGAAATATCACAGTCTACAACTACCAAAACAAGATCATAAATTAATTAATTCTAAAATAAATATTTTTTTTCAAAATAAATTCTTTTAAATTATCATAATTATCAAAAAATATAATTCTTTTGCCTAAAATAATTTTACAACACAAAATGACCCCTTTCTCGAAATAAATAATTTTAAATTATCTATTCTAATAATTATTCAAAACCAACCCTTTTTCCAAATAAATCCTTTTCTCATCATAATAATTCTAAAAATATCTCAAAATAACCCTTTCTACAAAATAATTTTTCTTTAAACTATTCATCATACTATCATTATTTAATATTATTTATTAACAAGCCCACGCAGAATATCACAGTATAAATATACAACAACATAAACGAAACACAGTCTAATCTTTGCATATACTTATTTAATTCATAATTGATCAGAAGTTATAGTGAATAACAATTGGGAAAACAGGATCTTGCATCGGGTTGTGTCGAACAAATCAACGCTGTTGGTGCGGATCAGATCTGTAGGGTCGGGTGCTCGGATCTGGGGAGAAGCGGCGATGGGGGAGGGGCTGTCGGGGACTATCGGAGGTGGGGTTGGGCGAGAGGCTGCGGTGACAGGGTTGTCGGTGAGAGAAGGCCTGGCGACGAGGGGCTCGGGGAGAGAGAGGAGGCCGACGGGGGAGAGAGATGGTCGACGGGAGAGAGAGATGGCGTCGGGTCGGGAGCGGGGAGGCATGGTCCGCGGTGGAGGCGAGGCTGGTCGGAGGAGATGGCAGGTGGCGGTGGTGGGAAAGGTGGTGATGGGTGGACGGAGGAGTGGGGGAGGTCGACGGGGCTTGGTCGAAAGTCGATGGTTACGAGGATCTGAGAGAGAGAGCGTAGAGAGAGGAGAGAGAAAGTTTTTGGGGCAGCTGCGTTCGTGAACAGGAGAGGATATGAGTTACGTGTTATATATATAGTATAATATTAGGGTTACGCTTTGGTATTTAACCAAAAATAATTAAAATAAATAATCATGGGTACTTAAAAATTAAACCAATTTTACAGAATTATCTACAAAAAAATATACCAGTTGTATTAATTCAACCGTTGATACGCAACTGAAGAAATAATACTATAAATTTTACAATTAAATAAGAATAATTAATAAAACATATAATTACTTATTTTAAAAATCAAATAATTATGAAATAATTATCTACACGATAAGACATACCAATTGTACTAATACAACTATTGTTACACAAAAATTAAAATAACACAACAAATTACACAAATAATATGTAATTAATAATACAACATAATGTACAAAATAATATGTAATAGTAACAATAACACAACGTATTATTTAAAATAATACGTAATAGTATCGATAACACAATAGATTAATTACAGAAATTTTTACAACACAAAATAAATTTATAAATATTAAAATTATTTAAATAAATATAAAATTTAGACTTTTAAATCATGGAAAATTCTAGAAGGAAAAGAAAAATACAAACACTCTTCTAAAAATAATAATTAAATATTTTAAGATACCAAAAAAATTATTTTAACTAGCTAGTATTAAATTTTACGATCATTACATCCTATCCCCTTAAAACAAATTCCGCCCTCAGAATTAAAATAAGATATGCACGATACCATATAGTAATCTGTAAAGTAAAAATAATACATATAATAGCTGATAATAAGAAGTAAAAGCATATCAATAATGGACGTAGATAAAAGACATGAATATATATGCAACAATCATGTAATTATGTATTCATAATATTTACACAATGAACACAATATCAAAATATACCAATAATCATTATATCATTATACTCATTAGAATAACCAAATATGATACAAAAACTATAAACCCAATATACATAAAGAATAAACATAATACAACATATGAATTATCATGTAATAATTTTAAAAATAATAATCAAATATGGACATAATAAATAACTAAAACAATAATACAGAGACTTGTGTATATAAAAAATTGATAAATACAACAATTGAAACAATTAATGAATAGAAAATAAAATTATTAAAGTAAAATATACACAATCTAACAAAAGAAAAACAACTAATAAACACCATAAAATATCTATAATGTGCAAAACCAACACCTAAGTACTATAAAATTACAATACTCATTTCACATCCTAAAATAAATTATGAAATTGCTGATTAAATGTAAAAGAAATAACTATGTTAACAAATAAACAATATAACCCAAACAACACAAATAAACTAATAAATTAATCAAATTAAAGATAACATAAAAGACATACAAGAAAAACATATAACTTGATAATAACCAAACAATAATGATAACAAAACGCGTTCATGAAAGGCAAAATGTGATCAAAATTATGTGGTAACACACACACATCAAACATGTATAAATAATATGTACACTACGTAGGAACACAAAATAAAAAACTACACCATAACGTGACTATTAACAAAAAATGTAGCAAAAACATAATAAATACTAAATCACAATAAGTATAGCAATACGCAAATTAAAACATGAAAAAACATGAGCAAGAATACACTGCATAAAATATAAAACTCACTAACTATAAAAATATTTTGATTAAATATGTAACCAAAATACAATATGTAAAACTACAAAAATAAAAGCTAAACAAACACACACATTGTAACAACCTTTAATAACCCTATACACAAATTGTAAAGTCATAACACCACACACTCACACCGAAAAATAACAACTCCTATTCAACGAAAAATATAAGAATATAACGATATTGATGTAATATAATCTACGATAAATACAAAAATAAGAGAAAAGAAACAGAAAAGTAACACGATATAAAATAACACAAGTCAAAATAATAAAAAAAAATATAAATATGACAAAGAAAAACATAATTGAAGGACTCAATGTGCATTCAAATAAGTAACGAACAAATTAACAGTATAAAACTCAAAATAAATTAACACATACAAAAATCATAGAATACACCGAAACATAAATGCTTACTAACAATACCGACACTCACAAACATACTATTAGATAAAAACATATAATATAGAAAAACATAAACTATGAAGGTAAAATAGGTATATAAGAAAATTAAAACATAAGAAGAGCATAATTTCATATAATAAAATACTGATATATTTTAGATAAACATAACATGAATGATTGATGAACATGCTAATATAAACATTAATAATACATGAAACACAACATCATCAGACAAGGTTGATAAAATACTATATAAAAATATACGTCATAAATACAATAATCTACAGAAACACACTATAATGAAAAGAGAATAGTAAAATAAAAATAATGAGAAAACAAAACACAACACAAGTAAACGAAAATAATGAATAAAGAATAATCAACAAACAATGACACAATAAAAGACATAAATATCTGAAAATACCATAAAATAAATACAAAAAATAACACACGTATACAATGTATATTATTACAATGACAAAATAATACACATCGAAAACGAAACAAACAAACAACAAATGTGTAAATACCCTATAAACAACCCATGAGTAAATACTATATATACCCATAAACGCATATTAGAATTACCTCTTATATTAATTATAAAAGGATAATAATTAATGATATGAGATAATGTAGAAAAACATATACAATTAGTAACTCAAACTCCAAACCTAACAATATGAATAACTGCTTAAATATCAAAATAGAAATACATAACTCTTAGAAATAACGAAACCAATATGAACATACTAAAACAACCTAAACAAGACAAAACTGACTAATAAGATAACTATGTACTAAAAATGTTGTAAGTTAAAAATAAAGAATAAGAATGTATATGTAGAATATTAAAATCATGAACTTATTAATGTATATTACTAAAAATACGAACAATATACAATAATCTAAAACATAAGTAAATGGTGAAAGTACCCTAATGCCACTAGGAAGGAACCCTAGAGGAGGGTGAATATGGTTTATGCTAATCTAATCTGATTTAATGCCAAATAAAAACTTTACTAACAAATATACCCTAGAACAAGAGAAATGAATAATATATGTTCAAGGGTATACAAATAACACAAGGGTAAACAAACTACTAAAGTGATAGGGCAATATAAACAATAAGCAATTGACAAAGGCGATATAAATGATAAACACGAATATAAAGGAACGCTAATGACAAACGCAAACAAATGATATGATCATAGAGTTCGGTCCCCACGACCTACGTCTCCGCTCCTCACCTCGAGGAGATCTCCACTATCACAACCGGGCTACGCTCACCCGAATAACGTTTACACCTCACACTCGGTTTTCTAGTTCACCGAAAACTTTACAATTCACACTCTTGCAATCACACTCACTACCACCTCAAGTATTGGTCTCTAACCTATGTCTCCCACAAGTTATAGGAATTACAACCTATCTCTAGGCATTACCACCTACCCCACTCCTCTTGGGATGATCCCGTCTCTCACCACACACTCCTCTCGGTGTACAAGTGCATTACAAAGTGTTCAACATAATTAGGCTCACAATACAAATAAATTTGCTCTCTACAATGGATGAGAACACAATGTAAGCTCACACTCAATATCACACAAACCTCACAACCCAAATTATACAATGCATAAAAATACAATAAGCTCAATGGTTGTGTGTGTAAACAATGAGTAAATAAAATTAACTAAACTCAATATAAACACTAGCTTAATGAATTGATATCAAACAATATAAATGTAAAGCTAGATTGAGTTTAGAAAACTTCTCCAATAAATGACAAGAGTGAGAGAGAGAGATGAGTTGAAGTTCAAACACTAAAGGATGATCTCCTCTTTGCTCTTGTGAAAATTTCTTCACAAACTAAACTCTTGAAACAAAATAAAACCAAACTTAAAAAGTATAAACTATAGTTGTTAAGTATATAAACCATATAAACAAAAAACACAATATTTTTCTAAATACAATAGAATATGAAACATATAAAAGTATATATAAAGATATATTGTTTCATACCTGTATAGATAAACCAAAACACACACACACACACACACACACACACACACACACACACACACACACACACACACACACACATATATATATATATATATATATATATATATATATATATATATATAT
>BQKN01000927.1:132118-158060 GCA_022839385.1 Asparagus kiusianus | reverse complement strand
CTCCTGGAGCTCGCCGGTGACCTCTTAACCTCCTTCGTGCCCCACCTACTACCCTCCTCTACTCCAAGACTTAACCAACCTCTGCCCCCTCAACCACGACCACTCCCACCATCGCCCTCCTATAAGCTCGAGCACCCCCAACCTTCCCCTCCTCGATGCCTTAGATCTCCTCTGCGCCCTCACCTCCCCCATCTCTCCTAACTTTGACCATCCTCCACCACTTTCTACACAACCAAGCTTGAACACCTCTACCGCCATCTCCTCCTTTAAGATTAATGACCACCACCGCCATCTCCTCCTTCAACCTCGACCACCCTAACCGCACTCCCTTCCTAGATCCTCGACCAACCCTAATGGTGGTTGCCCCTATCTTGACCACCACCCTCCCCTCTCCTAACTAATGGTGATAGCATTTGCGTTCTTTTTTATATTTGATTTCGGCGACCTATTTGATTAAGTAATTATGATGTTCTCTTATTTGGGCTACGTAGCATTGGCGAGATCTCTGCTCCATGGTGAGGTTATTAATGGTGCTATGCTCTCCTTAGATTTAGAGGAAAAAACTTAGCAGTAATATAAAATTTGTTGGATAAATTTGGGATTCAATTCAAATTTTCTTAATTTTTTTATTGATGAGTTTTTTGTTTGTTGGGCTGTGAGTGTTATTTGTGATTGAGGATTGAAAAAATTAATATTGTTGATGAAGTGAGTTTTGGGAATATCGTGTAAGTATTAAGATATTATAATGACAATTTGATGAGAATCTAATTTGATGTGAATTTTTTGTATTTTGTAATTGAATGTAGCGAGCTATCTTGTGCTTGTTATCAAAACCATAATGCTTAGCTTTGATAAATTTGTAGGTTTTTTCCTTTTTTTAATGTGTGTAGGAGATGGCACTTAGTTCGTTGGATTCTACAAAGTTGTTGTAAAATACATGGGACTAGCAGTCCCATGCATTTTACAACTATTTTTTAAATTCAAAGTATCAAGTCCCATGCATTTTACAAAGGGCTGTAAAATGCATAGGACTAGTAACTTATCATATTAATATTTAATATTTAGCATAAATTTGTATTAAAGGGGTATAAAAGTGCTAAAAGTAGGAAAAAAATTTTAGGTACAGAATTACATGGTATACAATTTCAATAACGTGGTATAAAAATTAGGCTTAAAGAGCTATAAACAAGTAAAGAGTTATAAATTTTTTTCCAGAATTGCAGAGCATAAAACTTTAATAATAGGGTATAAAATCTAGCGTAAAGAGTTACAATAAAGGTAGGAGTTATGGAATTATTTTTTCCAGAACTATATGGTATAAAAATGCAATAACATGGTACAAAATCTTGTTTAAATAGTAACAAAACAATAACGAGTTATAAATTTTTTCCAGATCTATGGGGTATAAAAATGTAATAACTGGGTATTAAATCTGGTTTAAAGAGTTACAAAATGATAAGGAGTTATAAATTTTTTATCTAGATCTATGGGGTATAAAAATGTAATAACTGGGTACAAAACATGGCTTAAAGACTTATAAAAATGTAACTCCTTACATCTTTATAACCCTTATTGTTTTGTAATTATTTAAGCCAGATTTTATACCTTGCTATCGCTTTTTTATACCCCATAGTTCTAGGAAACACAATTTTGTAACTCCTATCTTTCTTGTAATTCTTTACACTAGATTTTATACCCTATTATTGAAGTTTTATGCCCCGTAATTTTGGAAAAAAAATTGTAACTCTTTACTTGTTTATAGCTCTTTAAGTCAGATTTTTATACTTTATTCTTAAATTTTTATTCTATGTAGTTCTGTACTTAAAAATTGTGTTCCTTCTTTTAGCATTTGTATACCGCTTTAATACGAATTTGTGCTAAATATGAAATATGAACATGATAAGTTACTAGTCTTGTGCATTTTACAGACTCTTTGTAAAACGCGTGGGACTTGGTCCCTTGAATTTACAAAATGGCTGTAAAATGCATGGGACTACTAGTCCCATGTATTTTATAGCAACTTTGTAAAATCCAAGGGACTAAGTACCATCTCCTGCACATTAAAATAAAAGAAAAAACCTATAAATTTATTAAAGCTAAGCATTATGGTTTTGATAACAAGAACAAGATAGCTCGCTACGTTCAATTACAAAATACAACAAATTCTCATTAAATTAGATCCTCATCAAATTGTCATCATAATATCTCAATACTTACACGATATTCCCAAAACTCACTTCATCAACAACATTAATTTTTTTCATCCTCAATTAAAAATAACACTCGTAGCCCAACAAACAAAAAACTCATCAATAGAAAAACTGAGAAAATTAGAATTGAACCCTAAATTTATTCAACAAATTTTATCTCACTGCTAAGTTTTTCTTTCTCTAAATTGAAGGAGATCATAGCTTCAATAACAACCTCTCCATGGAGTCTCGCTAATGCTAAGTAGCCTAAATAAGAGAACATTATAATTACATAATAAAAAAAAACATCAAAAGCAAATATAAAAAAGAACCCAAATGCTATCACCATTAGTTAGGAGAGGGGAGGTCGGTGGTCAAGATGGGGGCAACCACAGTTAGGATTGATCGAGGCTCGAGGAGGGAAGTATGGTTGGGGATGGTCAAGGTTGAAGGAGGAGGTGGTGGAGGTCATCGATCTTGAACGAGGAGATGGTAGTGGAGGTGATCGAGCTTGGTTGTGTAGAAAGTGGGGGAGGATGGTTGAAGTTTGGGAGAGGTGGGGGAGCAGAGGGAGCATAAGAGATCTAAGGTGTTGAGGAAGGGACGGTTGGGGTGTTCAAGCTTGTAGGAGGGTAGTGGTGGGAGTGATCATGGTTGAGGGGGCAGAGGTTGGTCAAGTCTTGGAAAAGAGGAGGGTAGTAGGTGGACATGAAGGTTTGAGTAGTCACCAGCGAGCTCCAGGAGAGGATGAGGTTCTTTTGAGGAGAGTGAATTGTTGTGAAAAGGGAAAAGGGGAAAAATAATCAGATCTAAATGAGGGAGAAAGAGGGTAGGTCCCACCCTTTTTTTGAGTTAATGTTTATATGAGATTGCTCATTAGATGTAGGGTTGAGATATGGCCACCAAGGCGCATCCTTAGATGCAATCTAAGGAGCCATATTAGAATCATATTTCGCGCATGTGCTCACATATCAAATTACAAAGTCTAACATTCTTAAGCTAATTTTATGTTATTTAAGATTAAATAAAAATATTGCTCAATTTAAGCTGATTTGGTTGTATCCAGAAAACCCATCCATGAATGATATTCTCTCAAACCTGCATGTATTGTAAACCATGACATCGATGATAGAGAGAGAAAATTCATCCTTTGGGCAAGCAAGATTAAGGTCCCGGAAATCAATACAGATCCGGATCTTGCCATTCTTTTTCATTGCCACCACGATGTTGGATAGCTAGTTAGGATGCTGCTCCTCATAGATGAATTTGCATTCTATAAGTTTCTGAAATTCTCTCCCGATTTGTTCCATCAGCTCAGGACAGAAACGTCATGTTGTTACTTGACAAGCTTAATCTTAGCATCAACGTTGAGGTGATGTACGACTATATTAGGGTCCAAGCCTGGTATGTCTTCATAACTCTAGGCAAAGACATCAATATACTCTTAAAGAAGAGCTATGAGCTCTTCTTTCTCAATGGATGATAGACTTTTTCTGATGAAGATAGGCTTAGAATTGACTTTGTCGCCTATGTTGATTTGGACCACCTTTTCTTCGGTAGATGGTTCACTAACTTCCAAGCATGACTCCTATTGCTTTTTAAGTTGTTTCACCTATGAATCGTCTTCGGCGTCTTTGAGTACTTTGATTCATCTAGATCCTTAGTTTGGTCGTATGAGACCATGTTTGCTGTGAATTCATCAAGTAAGAATCTGAGGCTAATGTTCGAATCTTAGTTGGACGTATCTAAAGAACTACTTAGGAAGTCGTCTGATGCTGGTCCCATTTGTGACTCGGCTCAGGAGAAATGTAACCAAGTCCTCCTTTGGTTCGAATATAATAATAAAAACCTCTCCTTCTGGTATAAAAGGGATTAAAGAAATTCTTAGTCCTCAATTGAAATTTAATTCTTGCTTAGCAGTGAGACTGTATACTATTTTTTCCATGATGTGCTGAGACTATTAGATATATTCAGAGAATTTCGGTACTTCTTTGGTTTCTTCATCCAAGCTTAATAAATGAGGTTGTGACTCAACTTTTTTAAAGATGATTAAATTCAGGGCATCTTTCTTCGGTTGAACCATAAAGGTGGCATCCTTTGAATCATCTAACTGTTTACAAGCTGAGTATGATTCACTTATCAACATATTCAATGTTGGATGTAAGGCTAATCTAGACATTAGAATTTTGATCCTTGAGTTTTCAGACTCAGAGTCTAATAAGTAGTCGCAAACAAACTCTTCTTCATTAAGGTCTCAGTCACCCTGATCTTTAGCAGACTATTTGATACATAAGTCCTCCAAGGTAATTACAAATGGATCTATCTCCCAAATGAGGTCATTCGTAGGTCTAGCTCGACATCTGCTTTATTACTACTTTCTTCATCATTGGGGATGACAATCTCAATTTTATGATTCTCATCGTACAAGAAAGGGTCAGTGAAGTAATTCTCTATCCCCCTAAAAGGATGCTTTACAACATCAACCTTTTGTTGGATCCCTTGCTCGTTAATGTATTTGAAGTGTTGATGAAGCATTGAGGGAACGAGCTTGTTGGAATGGATTCATGGTCGTCCAAGGAGAAGGTTATATAAGGTGTTTTGATGTCAATGACATAGTAAGTCACTTTCGTCTTTAAATTACTGATTTAATATTTGAGTTAAATCTTTCTAAGATATCGGCTACTGTTGGAGTTAAAGCTAAGTATGGTAGTGGAAGTTTCTAAAGCTTGTGAAGAGGAATACCCAGGAAGCTCAAAAGTCTCCGTAGAATTATGCTCAATGCTAAGCCTGGGTCGATAGGAATTTTCTTGACCTTCACTGACCATATGTACCAAGTATAGTAAAGGGGTCGATTGTGATGTTGATATTTGATGAGCATGTCTTATAGGGTAAAGGTAATACAAGGCATTTGGCATTGACACTGATAGCATTGATTGCGTTCTTTGTCCTGAGGAGGTTCAGTCAAGTGTGTGAGAAACGTCTCATATAATTCAGAGCTTCTTTCAATGCTTCTCTTGTTTCCTTAGACAAATGTAATAGTTTGAATAAGGTTATACGAGCTAGGATGCTAGCTAACCAGGCCATGATATCATATCAAAATGGGACCTTAGGATTACTTGGAGGATGCTGCAAGGCTTTATCGAACTGAGTCCCTTTTGGCTTGGCTAGTTCGGATTGTTTGAATGGACTTGGTTGATCATAGTCCCTCAGATAATCTTTGTCAGACCTCGTTCCTACTATGACCATCCTTTCTATCTCTAAATCGGTGAGTGAAGTGACATGTAGAGATTCTTCTCCAATAATTACATAGATGGCATTATAATTCTTCATTTTACACTTGTTTTTGGACCTATGAATAGTCTAATTCTTATCTTGGAGGAGGTCGAGATATACCCATATAATTTTCACCTCTCATTGTAGTAAGACGAACTAAGCTTTGACTTTGTTGGTCCTAGCAGTCATAGTTGACCACTTCCATTCTTGCAGTGGGAATGGGGACAACACCACTTTGAGTTTGGATTTCTAGCATGGAGCCAAATTGAAGGGTTACCATGTTAGCATTTAACTTCTTTTTGCTCAGGTTTAAGCTTAAGGATCCCTAATTCAACAAAGGTCTGGATCTTATCTTTGAGGATATAGCAATTCTTCATTAGTTGTCCAAACATCTTGTGATAAACACAGTAGTTAGAAGTCATCGGTCTTCCCAACTTCTTTAGGGCATCGGACTTCAGAAAGATTCAAATGATTACCCTTGTTGAGAACACGGAATATGATGACTATATGTTCATCCTTGAATGAATATTTGTGCTAAATATTCTTTTTTCATTCTCTTTGCTGTTTATTGTTGGGATTTTGAACTCCAACGGTTAAACTTTATTTAGCATTCGATTGTGAAATCTGTCTTATTTGCCTTTTTGTGCGAGGCTTAAAGTTATTGAAACATTCTACTGATTTATCTGCTATCTCAGTTTGTTCCATCAGATTCTTCCATGTGTGGTGACCGCATCCATGTGAGCTTCAATCTGTGCCATAAAATTGTGCCGACAAGTATGAAGTAACATTAGTAAAAGCATATCTTGACATTGCAATGTTAGATTATGGTAACTTTCAATGTATTCTCTGACTGTCTTATTTCCATTTTGCTTCTCAAAAAGGAGATTGGACATGGTAACATCAGATTGTTCCTTGTGAATATGTGAGAGGAATTTTGACTCTAAACGTCTAAGATCTAATTAAGCCTTCAGGCAAATTCTAGAACCAACTGAAGGCTACCCATTGAAGGGTGTTGATAAAAAGGCATGCCTTTATGGCATTGTTACCTACTACATTCTCAGTTTATTGGTGAAAATAGTAGATATGTTAGTTCGGAGAACCTTTACCATCAAACATTTGCAATGTTGGCAGTTTGAATTTCAATAGGTAGAGAACCATGTCCTATTCGATGGGGTAAGGTCAGAGGATTCTAACCTTCGTGAGCTCAATTCATTAAGAAAGAACGTTGAGCTGCTTTTGGATGTCCTCCAAGGCTTTTGCTTCCTTGTTCACCTTTGAAGGTTTTGTCGCTTTTGATCTCGCATATTCAGAGTCTGCATCATCTTAGTGCTCTTGACTTTCTTCTAGAGAGGATTCACCAATCGGCTTTTCCCCTTTGAAGAGCTTAGTTGAGATTGGGATACCAACAAAAGTTGTTCAACCATCTTCTCCAAACGTTCAATCCGATCATCTGAATCTTTTTTTGGGTCATCATTTGGGCAAAAAGATCTTCTCGGTCTATCACATCTGCATTCCATTGTTGCTCTTGACTTGAACTAGGGGTTGTATTAGATGCTATAGCAGAGTTGGCTGAAGACATAGGCTGGTTCACCTGCGTTGTTCATGCCTGGAGCGAAGAGTAGTCTGCTCTTTGTCTTAGCCTCGTACGGCGATATGCTCCATCAGCTTTTGGTAATATAGATCTAATATCAGGAGAACACTTTGGGTCAGACAAGCTATTTTTACTTTCTTCATCATCTTCAAAAATTACGTCATCATTTATGCCGAATATCTTAACGTTCAAGACCATGATTAAGGCGACTAAAAACTGGTTTCTTTTTAGGAGTAGTTGTATATTAGGAACTCTTTTAAACTACTAAAACTACTTCTCTAAGGGTCACACAATGTTATTATTGATGAGCTCTCTTTAGAGATGGAAACCCTGTTTAATCGATATTAGTTCCAAGTTGAAGGCCTATTTGAATGTTAACTTTGTTGTTTTCAGCTTTGGAACGTGAACATCACTTATGGTGACATTGGCTAAGCTTTTGTGTAGTGGAATCATCATTAATGTTATTATTCTCTTATGGGAATTTTGATGAGAGATTTCTCCCATTTTTAACTTCTATTGAGGAAGCTTAGCAAGCATCGTGATATGCTTTAAATCGAACTCCTAAAAGAGTTATGGATTGAATGTCTGAGATCAATAGATGAAATAAGATTTTTACCTGCACTCAAGGCGATGGTCAAGATTTCTTCGCTTTTGGAAAACTCATTTGGCTTCTACCTAACCTCAAACTATTTTTGATGAAGGTCACCTTTACACACGTAGGGGTCGATTTAAATCTAAGAGTCGCACTGTAATGAATCCTACGACAATTGCGAACAGTCACCATTGATAAAGTTTGGTTCATGGAAACAAATTCCTCAAAATTCGCTTGGTCAAATTCAATGACCAGCAATTTAGCAAAAGACCGAGGGTCTTAGTATCGATGTGTGACATAATCTTCTCATCGGATGAGAAAGTAGTCCCCAACACAGTCTCCATCCTATTTTGGGTCATTTTAAATTACAATCAAGTCAGATTACAATAAAAATAGTGTAATGGAACAAAGGAAATTTAATATTTCCTAGGGTTCTTTTATGTATGCTGATGGAGCATCGATCTTGTACTTCATTGATGCATTGACCAAGACAATGAGTCTTTTGCTCTGGATGAGAGTTCGATAAAGTGGAAGATAGCTCAGTCGTCTCTTGACACTTCTACTTAATTAAATCGTAAGTGTGATAATAGAAACATCTCTATGCGTGTGTCTAGATCTGTAGATCTCTTTTGATTCTACCATGCCAAAAATGAATGACCTCCCCTCCTTTTATAGGCTAAAAGAGAGAGTTATTAGCTCTCTTAATTGTGGATTAAGTGATCATTAAAATAGGAGACAATGGTGGGGTAGTTATCTTGAAAATAACCCTCAAACAACTATTAGAAGAGGTTCTTGGCTTGGTGAAGCTCACTGAAGACACATGGGTGAAGTTTGCTGTTGAAGATGTTTGGGTGAAGTTCGCTATTGAAGACGTTGGTGAGGTTTGCTGCTGATATGAGTGAGGCTCACTGATGATGCATGAGTGAGATTCACCAAAAGTATGGATGATAACCTACTTGGGTTGTTATGAGTAAAGTTTGTTAGGTGGTGGACTTCGCTTATGATTTTGAATGTAGTATAGACTTCGAATTACAATTCAGCCAACAAATGACGTGTTTTGACTTAGTCTGGGGCATGTTTTAGGAGTCAACTTGCTCTTAACTTGGTTGAATCGAGTCGAGATGGGTTGTTTATCAAGGTTCGCTTGCTCGGTTGGGCGACCTTCACTACAGTTTGTTGTGGGCTTAGTTTTAGGGCCCCTTCAAAGTGTTTAGCCTATGGGCATTCACTTCTTGAATCGAAGCTGAATATTAGCCTATGTGAAAATATATTTTAACCATCTACATTAATGACAATGTCCGAGCAGAGAAAAATGGTTTCATGAGATTGAACATGACAACTAACATACACACAACCCATGATAGGATCAAAGCATTGATAACCCTTATAATGAGGAGCATATCATAAGAAGATACATCATTTTAGTCATGGTTGAAATTTGTTTGTTTACTTGAGCCAAAAGATTGGGAAGCATTCGCATCTAAAAACTATGAGAAAATCATATTCAGATCTCTTTTTGAAAAGTTTTTTTATATAGAAAGATACCTTTTAAAATTGGTGTAGGTAATCTATTAATCACGAAACCACCATTTATACAACATCAACCCAAAATTGAGATGGAATAGAAATAAATACCATTATCTAAAAAAATTTCTTGAAAATTTTGTTATCAAATTATTTTCCAGCATCACTCTGAAACATCCAAATTTTGTAATTAAACATGTTCTCAACCAATTTTTGAAAAGTACAAAAAGGATAAAAGACCTTAGATTTGTTTTTTATAGGATATATCCAAGTGAAATGAGTGCCATCATCAACAAAGTAAACATAGTATCTAAAACCCAAATTCGATAGAATAGTGATTGCTAGACATTAGAATGTATAAAAAAAATAAAGGAGTGATGTAGCAATGCTCAACATTACAAAAGGGTAATCAATGTAACTTCCCAAGTTGACAAGAAACACACTTATTCCCAAATTCTGTTGCCATCACAATGGCTTTATTTGACCTAACCTTATTAAAGACACGACTACCACAATAAACTGATTGACAATGCCATGCATTCACTCAATCTGTTAACGAAACTAAAGCCGATACAGACTCAAACAAAATGGAAGAGTAATGTGGGTAGAAATTATTCCTACTAGCACACTGAAGAAGAACCTTCATTATGGTTTTGCCCTTAACATGCATAGAAGAGGGATCAAATTTAATGAGACAATTATTATCACCACATAATCATTTCACTGAGATCAAATTGTGTTTTAAAGTAGGAACATGACAAATAGAATTAAGATGAATTGATTTGATAGAAGAATTTAATTGTACGTCACCAATATTAGCAATAGGCAAAAGGTTATCGTTTCCTAATAGTACTTTAATTTGACTAGTATAAGCAGATGAGCAAGAGAATATACCCTCAAACATTGCCATATGAGAAGACGCAACTAAATCTGGATACCACAAGGCCTCATTAGCTTCACCTTGGAATATAGCAACAAATAATGGAGCAATGGAATGCTTGGAAGCTGAATTGTGAGTATCCCTATGAGAAATGTAACATAGAAAAGATTGAGCTCTGTGATCTGGACTAAAACTATGTTGACAAATAATTATTGATGGATGAGATCCTAATATCCCATTAGATGCTGAATTATAAAAATTAAGAGAATTTGGAACGTGAGTGTTAATAATATCAGAACAATTAAGCATGTTATTACCACTTTCTTGATTCCTTTGAGGTCCCCGATTTTGAGCACAATACTGTTGATCGCCACAATTCCCTCATACACCATATGTGTTTTTGGCTCTGCCTCCACAAAAGCCACGGCCTCGACCACTGCAATACGGGCCTCCGCCATGCCAATAATCGGTCGAGGACTGTTGTTATTGCCATGGTTACTTGCCTTTGCGCGGGTTTGACTAGGCATGATAATGTTCGCTTGGTGTGTTGGTGCCGATGACAAGAGCTTGATGTTGATTGACATTAGGATCCCTCTCATTTAAATAGCAAACCCATTGTTTGTGAAAACGGCAAAGAAATTGTGAAAAACATGAAAAATAACCCAAAACAGACTCCACCACACCCTGGTGTGGTGTCTGCCATAGGTGTCGTAGAATCTACCCTGTCTGCCATAGGTGTGGTCTGCGCTACACCCTGGTGTGGTAGAATCTGTCCTGTCTGCTATGGGCATGGTCTGCGCTACACCCTGGTGTGGCAGACTCGTTTTTAGAATCCTACTTTGTTTGGGATTGTATTTTATTATAAGTATGACCATGTTTTTTAGGGTTTCTCAAGGAGAGAAAATGAGAGAATTAGCATTGTTTGTGAAAACGGCAAAGAAATTGTGAAAAACATGAAAAATAACCCAAAACAGACTCTACCACACCCTGGTGTGGTGTCTGCCATAGGTGTGGCAGAATCTACCCTGTCTGCCATAGGTGTGGTCTGCGCTACATCCTGGTGTGGTAGAATCTGTCCTGTCTGCTATGGACATGGTCTGCGCTACACCCTGGTGTGACAGACTCGTTTTTAGAATCCTACTTTGTTTGGGATTGTGTTTTATTATAAGTATGACCACGTTTTTTAGGGTTTCTCAAGGAGAGAAAATGAGAGAATTAGCATTGTTTAGAGCACTTTGAAAGAGAGATATTGTGAGGGAGTTGAGAGCTTTGGTTAGGGTTATATTTGAGTGATTTTGTGAGTCGTAACCCGTTGTATTTCTCCTCCATATAGTGAAATCTCCCCATCCTCTCCCCGTGGACGTAGGCAATTGCCGAACCACGTAAATTCCTGTGTTTGTGTGTGATTTTGGTTGTTACTTTGTGAATTGTACTCGTGTTTGGCTTTGGTTTTCTTCTCTTATCGCTCACCGACTCGTTTAGTTATCGAGCACGCTTCCGCACGACGAACAACAAATGGTATCAGAGCTTAGATTTTAGATCTAGGGTTTTGGATTAGGTGGAGGAAGATTCAGTTGGAAGCTTGGTCCTTGGAGTTCTAGGCTTTGGTGGAGTTAGGGTTGAAGTTGCCGTTGAAGATCTCGCTTTCCTCGTGTGGTTAGGAGTTCTATTTGGAATCCAATCTAGGGTTCAGTTGAGTAACTTCTAAATTCTATAAAGTTTGAATCTTTCTTTGCAATTTAGAGTTTGTGATTATGAGCGAAGAAATTGGTGAAAGCAGCAAGATGATGGGTACAGTTCAAGTGAGTTTTCAGAACACTAAGATTAGTGTAGTGAAATATGATGGTAAAATCAATTTTGGTCTGTGGATAAGCGACGTACATGATGCGCTCAATGCTCAAAATTTGAAGGAGACCATCATGGTCGATGTGAGGCCACCTAAATATAAAGAGGTGGTATGGGAAAAGATGAATAGGAATGCTTGTGGGGTGATCAGGTCCTGTTTAGAACAGGAGCTGAAATATGATGTGATTGGGATAATGTCTGCGATGAAGATGTGGGAAATTCTCAACAGTAAGTATCTTACGAAGAGTGTTGAGAACAGGTTGCATTTGCTGCGTAGGTTATTCAGATTCCAGATGTCCCGAGGCACCTCGCTTGCGGTTCATGTGAACAACTACACTAAGTTGTTGTCGGACTTGGCGAACGTGGATGAGAAGATCACGGATGAGTACAAGGCTATTATTCTTTTGGGCTCCTTACCGGATGAGGAGTATGATACCTCCGTGCTTACTTTGCTGAACGGGAGATCTTCTATCACTTATAGTGAAGTGACTAACGCATTGACGAACTATGATTTGAGGAGGAAGGATAATGAGACTTTCCGCGCTAGTACTTTAGGAGAGGCCTTGTCGACGAGAGGTAGAAGCCCATATCTAAAAGGTTGTAATCGAGGAAGGTAAAAGTCAAGAGGTCGTTACCAGCTAGCTAAGAACCAGTGTGCGTTTTGCAAGGAACTAGGACATTGGAAGTGAGACTGCCCAAATGTTAAGGAAAAGGAGAATAGCAAGAAAAAGGGCCCGAAGGCCAATGATGTGAATATTGCGAAAGGCGATGATTCTGATGATTCGAGCTTTTCTCTTTTGATTACTCCGGAGGTGAACCATATGGATGCATCGGATTGGATGCTTGATTCTGGCGCTACTTATCATGTGACTCCTAGGCGAGATTGGTTTTTATCGTTTGAGAGACTCGACAGGGGTGTTGTTATCATGGGAAATGATCAATCCTATAGCATTTGTAGGATAGGTACTGTGAGAATTCGGATGCACGATGGAGTAGTCCGTGAGTTGAAGGAGGTGAGATTTGTTCCTCAGCTAGAGAAGAATCTTATCTTAGTTGGAGCTTTGGAGGCGAAGGGATTCAATGTGACTTTCGAAAATGCTGTAGCGAAGGTTACTAAAGGGATCATTGATGGTGATGAAGGGAGTCTGCAGTCAAAATTTATACATCTGAAGGGGAGCATCGAGATTGCCAGGTTGCTTCGGCTATTTCAGAAGTGGACATGAGCAGACTTTGGCACTATAGGTTGGGGCATACAGGTGAAAAGTCACTACAGGTATTGTGCAAGTAGGGGCTATTGAAGGGAGCCAATAGTGGGAAGATTGAGTTCTGTGAGCACTGTGTTCTTGGCAAGAAGACGAAGGTGAAGTTGGGGACTGCTATTCATCAAACGAGGGGTATCCTGGACTACGTGCACACAGATGTTTAGGGTCCCACCAAGACTATATCACTTGGTGGTAGACATTGGTTCGTTACTTTTGTAGATAACTATTCTAAGCGTTGTTGAGTGTACACCATGAAGCATAAGAATGACGTCCTAGATTTGTTTATAGAGTGGAAGAAGAGATTGGAACTGCAGACTGGGAGAAAGATTAAGACGTTATGATCCGACAACGATGGTGAATATACTTCTGACCCCTTTCACCAGCTATGTCGAGACGAAGGCATAGAGAGACACTTCATGGTTAGTCATAAACCGTAGCAAAATAGGGTGGCAGAGAGGTTGAATCGGTATTTACTGGAGAAGAGCCGATGCTTATTGTCGCAGAGTGGTTTGGAGAAGATCTTTTGGGCTGAGGCACTTTCATATGCGAGCCACCTCATTAATAGGCTGCCTTCATCTGCGATTGAGGGAAAGACCCCTATGGAGATGTGGTCGGGAAAGCCAACACACGATTATGACCAGCTCAAGGTATTTGGGTGCCCTGCATATTATCATGTTAGAACTGATAAATTGGAACCTCGAGCTTGGAAGGCTATATTTGTAGGATTCAAGCGTGGTGTCAAGGGATACAAGCTTTGGGATCCAGTTGATAAGAAGATTGTGTTGAGTAGAGACGTCACGTTTGATGAAGCTTCTATCTTGAAGCTTCCCAGCTCTTATCAGGTGGAGAGCGGCCCGACGGAGGAGATATCGCAGGTGGTGGATATTGATGCAGCTCCACAGTGTCCAGATGGTGCAATATTCATTAGAGTGCCGACTGAGGTGACGCCAGGCGAGTACGATGGTGATGCGGAGGATACGGGTACTCATGTGCAGGATCAGGGACCGACGGCTCAGGTTCAGGATTCTATTGCGGTTCGGTGACAGAGGAGAGACATATGGGTGCCAGCACGGTATGCCGACACAGTTGCATATGCACTTCCGGTGGAGAGTATCGATGAGATGATACCTACTACTTTTAGATAGGCTGAGGAGAGTTCGGAGGCTGATTCGTGGTAGGTAGCTATGCAGGAGGAGATGGAGTCTCTTCATAAGAACGATACATGGGAGCTTGTTGAGCTTCCAAAGGGGCGAAAGGCAATTGGGTGCAAGTGGGTATACACGAAGAAAGATGCATTGAGGGCACTCCATTGAGGTTCAAAGCTAGGTTGGTTGTGAAGGGCTATGCACAGGAGGAAGGTATTGACTATAATGAGGTTTTCTCTCTGGTGGTGAAGCATTCTTCGATTCGGATTCTGCTAGCTTTGGTGGCACAGTATGGATTAGAGTTAGATCAGTTGGATGTGAAGACAACATTTCTTCATGGTGATCTTGATGAAGAAATATATATGACTCAGCCATTGGGATTTCAAGCTGTAGGGAAAGATAAGTTGGTTTGCAGATTGAAGAAATCGCTATAGGGTTTGAAGCAGTCTCCTCGATAGTGGTATAGGCGATTTGATTGTTTTATACTTGGTCATTCGTACACTCAGAGCCAGTTTGATCCTTGCGTATATTTTCGCAAGTTAAGAGGAGATGTGTACATCTATTTGTTACTTTATGTCGATGACATGTTGGTTGCTTCTACTTCCACGTCGGCTATAAATGAGTTAAAAGTTCAGCTTTCAAATGAGTTTGAGATGAAGGACTTGGGTGACGCTAAACGCATTTTGGGAATAGAGATCGGCAGAGACAAGAAGAAGGGCAGAATTTGTTTGACACAGGTGGCTTATTTAAAGAAGGTTCTACAGCGATTTCATGTTAGCATGGATACGAAGCCAGTTAGTGTACCATTAGGAGCCTATTTGAAGCTTTCAGGTGGTCTTTTACCGAAGTTAGTTGAAGATCGAGAGTTGATGTCGAAGACTCCATATGCGAGTGCGGTTGGGAGCTTGATGTATGCGATGGTATGTACGAGGCCGGATTTGTCACAGGCGGTGAGCATGGTTTCGAGATACATGCACGATCCAGGAGTGGGTCATTGGGACGCTGTGAGATGGATTTTGAGGTACATTCGAGGTACGCTCAATGTTGGTTTGATTTATGAGCGGGACACTACAGGTGGGCAGTTGTGCATTGGATATGTGGATTCGGATTATGCCAGGGATTTGGATAAGCGCCGGTCTACTACGGGGTATGTGTTTACTTTGACCCATACACAGGTGTGTTAGAGATGCACCTTACAGTCTACAGTGGCTTTGTCTACGATGGAGGCAGAGTATATGGCAATTACGGAGGCTGTGAAGGAGGCTATTTGGCTTCGAGGACTTTTGGAGGAACTTGGTATATCGCAGCGGTCCGTCACCATTCATTGTGATAGCATGAGTGCTATCTATTTGACGAAGAATCAAGTTTATCATGCGAGGACGAAGCACATTGACATTCGTTATCACTTCGTTCGGGATATTTTTGAAGATGGCGATGTGGAGATTGTGAAAGTCCACATGAAGGATAATCCGACGGATATGCTCACTAAGGTGGTTCCGAGTAACAAGTTTGATCATTGTCGAAACTTGTTGCATATTGGTAATTGTTGAGGCCGTTGACGGCCATTTGGATGAACTACGGGCGGCTTGATCCCTTAGGAGAGGGGGTACGTAGGCAACCACATTGGTGCAGCCGAGTTTGGAGAGACGACGCATTGATACTCATGTTGGTGTCGGCTCAGTGTTGGAACACTTCACCGAGGTGGAGAATTATGAAAACGGCAAAGAAATTATGAAAAACATGAAAAATAACCAAAAACAAACTCCACCACACCCTGGTGTGGTGTCTACCATGGGTGTGGCAGAATCTACCCTGTCTGCCATGGGTGTGGTCTGTGCCACACCCTGGTGTGGCAGAATCTGTCCTGTCTGTCATGGGTGTGGTCTGCGCTACACCCTGGTGTGGCAGACTCGTTTTTAGAATCCTACTTTATTTGGGATTGTGTTCTATTATAAATAGGACCATGTTTTTAGGGTTTCTCAAGGAGAGAAAATGAGAGAATTAGCATTGTTTTGAGCACTTTGAGAGAGAGATATTGTGAGGGAGTTGAGAGCTTTGGTTAGGGTAATATTTGACTTATTTTGTGAGTTGTAACCCGTTGTATTCCTCCTCCATATAGTGAAATCTCCCCATCCTCTCCCTGTGGACGTATTCAATTGCCGAACCACGTAAATTCCTGTGTTTGTGTGTGATTTTGGTCATTATTTTGTGAATTGCACTCGTGTTTGGTTTTGGTTTTCTTCTCTCGTCGCTCACCGACTCGTTTGGTTGTCGAGCACGTTTCCGCACGGCGCACGACATTGTTCATGTAGAATTAATTTTGATCTTAGATCATCATAGGTATAGAGTCACTAATGTTAGGTCTCATGTTATGAGCCTACATCTTCTAATCTTGTTTTGATGATTACAAACAATTCCTAATATTGTTTGTCTAGTGTTTATGTTTCTTATTAGGTGTTCTAGACAAACAATATGTTGGAGGATGGATGGATTGCGCCATAACGACGATATCAAATGGAGGTTGGCGGAATTATGGAATGAAGCATTGCATTCAAGTTAAAGATCCAAGATCCCGCTTCATCCACATAGTTTACCAAGTCAAGCTTATTGAAGATCAAGATTGCTTGGGTAATTTAGTTTAGGTTTTTATACTTGTGTGTTAATACTTTAAGCTCATATTATTCACACACACGTATTTATTGATTTTATCAAAATATAGGTGTTTTTGGGAAAACATTGTTTTATAGACTTCAATATCAGTTTATACATAGTTTATAAAGTCTATAAAATCATTTTGTAGAGTTTCAAAAGTTTGTTTAAATCAAATGTCAAAACATGTATGTTTCGTTTTCATGTTTTTGGACATATTTGAAAAATAATGAGTTTTCATTATTGGGGAATGCAATTCCAAAAATTCTTTTTGTAACATGTTCATTAACATGTTTATAAACATTTCCCAAAGTTTCATAATTTTTGGAATTTATTTGATATTTTTAAACCCTGTTTAAAGTTGATTTTTACTGTGCTGTATTCATGTCATGAGTCGACTCATGAATTTTACGAGTCGACTCATGAAGTCTTACACAGTTATTATTTTGTTTCTGACGAGTCGACTCACAATATCATGAGTCGACCCATCAGGTTGAGTCGACCCATGACTGTCATGAGTCGACTCATGAAGTGTTGCAGAGTTATGTATTTTCGACCAGTTTACAAAATAATTTATTTCTCCCAAATGAGAAATGATATTTAAGAAATTCTTTCTCTAACATGTTCATACACATGTTTATAAACTTTCCTAAAAATTTCATGATTTTTGGAGTTGTTTTACTGTGCCAAATTGATTTTACAAAATCGTGTATGTCTGCAGTTTTTTAGAAACTGTAAATCTGTGTTCAAATATTTATTTCTCTCAACTGGGAAATGGTTTTTCAGAAATTCTTTCTCTGACATGTTATTCTACATGTCTAGAACATTCCCACAAAATTTCATAATTTTTGGAGCTCATTTATTATTTTTAATTGATTTTACAAAACCAGATATGCACAATTTTCAGCATCTGCCAGAAACTACAGTGTATGAGTCGACCCATAATTGTGTATGAGTCGACTCATCAGTTAGCCGTTGCACAGTAACGGCTATTTTCCAGTTTTGTTTTCTGATGGGTTTTTGGTCATTTTACTTGGGTTTTTGCTGAAGTTTTGTGTGGGTATAAATACCCTCTTGCTCTCATCTTTCATAATGATCTAAGAGAAAGTTTTAAACAAGTTTTAAAGGGTGTTTTAAGTTTGTTTAAAGGTGTTTAAGCCTTGTTTCAAAGTTTCGGTTTTGTGAAGATTGTTTTAACAAGAAGAGGAGATCAACTTCAGTTTGGGCTTTCATTCTTCCATCTCCATCTCTCTTGTTCTAGAGAAGTTTTCCTAACTCTATTCTCTAGCAATTCGTTTTTATTTTCATACTACCATATATTGCTAGTTTGTTAATTGAGTTAGATTTTATTGATACTCTTTGTTCACACACAACCTATTGAGCTTATTGTATTTACATTCGTAGTATAATTTGGGTTGTGGGGTTGTGACTTAGAGTGTGAGCTTAATTGAGTTCTCGCCTTGTATTAGAGAACAAATCCTTTGTTGTGAGCTTTCATTGTGAGATCACTTGTATTACACTAGTACACCAATAGGAGTGTGTGGTGAGAGACAGGGTTGTCCCAAGAGTAGTGGCGTCGGTAGCCTAGAGAGAGATGATAATTCCGAGCACTTGAGGGAGACACGGGCTAGAGACCAACACTTGAGGTTGTAGTTAGTGTAGTTACATTGTGAGCTATTGTAAAGTTTTCGGTTAGCTAGAAAACCGTATTGTGAGGTGTAAACGTTTTTCGGGTAAGCGTAGAAAACCCGGTGTGATAGTGGAGATCTCCTCGAGGTGAGGAGCGGGGACGTAGGTCAGGCGGACCGAACCTCGTAAACATATCGTTTTGTTTGTGTTTGCATTGGCGCACTTATTTTCATATTTATATTGCCTTTGTCAATTGCACATTGTTTATATTCCCACTATCTTATTTTGTTTGTTTCACCCTTGTATTTTTTTGTATATCCTTGCATATATATCTTGTCATATATCATACTTGCTAGGATAGTTGTTAATTAGTTTTTATTTGGCATAAATCGGATTAGATTAGCATAAACCCTATTCACCCCCCCTCTAGGGTTCCTTCCTAGCGGCATTAGGGTACTTTCAACTAAAGCATGTCACCATCATTATAAAAGATTCATAGTCACCATTCGACCCAAAAAAAGCGTGTTATATAAGCTCTTGATCACTGAGAGGAGAATTAATTGCAGCAAGAAAATCAGCGATAACTTTGATCTCTTGTTAATAAGCCTCCGTGGATTAATTTTAAATCTTTTTGATGGTCGTGATACTTCATTTCAAATCAAAATGACTCAAGCAAGTATACTCATAAAGAAGAGATTTTGTAGTCGATCTTAAATCTGATTGGAGTGTGCCAGATCATGAACTTTAAATAATACTTCTCAAGACAAGGTAGCAAACAACCAGGAGCGAAGGCTTTGATTTATTTGAATCCATGAAACATAATGGGGGTTGAGCTGATTACTAATAGCATTTTTAGTATACAATAGTGGAGGAGGGCACGAACCATCAGCAAATCCAAGTAAATTATGAGTTACTGATAACACAGTGAATTGTATTTTCCAAGTTTAATAGTCTTTGACAATTTTTAATTGCACTGTGACTAGTAACATTTTGCATGGTCAAAGGAGAAGGCAAATAGGAGGTTTGAGGTAGAAAGGAAATTAATCCACTATTGTTCTGTAGGACCCTAGAGGGGGGGTGATTAGGGTCTTAAGGCTATAATTGTGCAATAAAAATAACAAGCAATACACCACAAAAATGAACAACAAATGTAAAGGAGATAGAGTGAGAAATCATTATCCAAGTGACGCGCGATGTATTAACGAGGTTCGGCTCGCTGACCTACGTTCCCGCTCTCCACTCTCAAGGAGAAATCCACTACACAACCCGGTTTGGAAGCCAGAACTTCTTCTACACAACTATCTCCACAAGATTTCATAACTACACAGTTGATCACCACAAGATCACACTCCCACACAGTTGATCTCCACAAGATCAAGCTCTCAACAGTAGTAATGGTGTAAAAACTCTCTCTTTACAATGTCCCTATAGCAAGGAGAAAGATTACACTGAAGCTAGGAAGTGAAACTAAAAACAGAGAAAATCAGGTTTTGAAAGTTTGCTCTCAGGAAAAAACAGATCTCTGATATTTTCAAAATGTTTGGGACACTTGAAGAATAAGGGGTATAGGGGGTTTAAATAGGAGAAAACACAGCAGCTTAAACCCATACCCAAATCCCCCAAAACCTGAAAAAATCGTTGCTTAAAATCCGTACCAAAAAGACCGTTTGAGTTAAGCGGCGGTCGACTGTGAAAATCTCACGGTCGATCGCGAGCCACTTTCGAAGCTCAGAATTTTCCAAAGACTTTGGCAGTCGACCGTGGGAAAATTCAAGCTGACGGTCGACCATGGTGGTCGACCACAAAGGTCTCTGCTGTCTACTCAGAAAAGAATACAGGCGCGGTCGATCGGGGCGGTCGACCACGAATTGATACATACACACACTGTTTTGAAACCTGTTTTTGACTCTATAAAAAATTTGTAAAATATCTGAATGATTTCCAAAAATTGTGAAACTTTGTAAAAATATTTTTAACACTAAAAACAAATTGCTTAGAAAAGGAATTTTGCAAAAAGGTCCTTATACTTATGAAAAATGATATTTTGTCAAAACGCTTAAAAATATGAGTATGAAAATGTGTGTGTGATATCCCAATAGCTTCAAATTGAATCTAAACTACTTGCCTATATTTTAGCACTAGAGAGAAAATAAAAACTAGCTAATATCCTCACGTAGAATACAATTATTTGAGTCTTGATATAGCTTGAGTTTGATGAAGCTTCTTATTGCATTTGGTGTTCTTGAATAAACATTGCTTCATCACTATGCCTCCTCCTCCTTTGGATATCATCGTTATAGCGCATATTCCATCCAATCCTCCGTGTATGGCACTAACATGCTTGATATATATATATATATATATAAACAAAATTATCACTCAACAAGCAATTAGTACCGATAATAGTGGTTGTAAAACATCATCAAAACAAGAGGACTAACAATCTTCCCCTTTTTGATGATGATAACCAACCATTATATAAGAACAAAATAAATATGGCTTATAGATAGTAGCTCCCCCTATCTATGAGCTCCCCTTTACTATGTGCACAAATGAGGAGATCCTTTGTCACCATCAAAATAGGGTAAAAAATAAACAAAAATGCATGTGAAATGCAACTAATCGAGCAAGCAAATAGAACTTTCACATAGTGCATAAGCCCAAACCATTTCTTATACGACAAAAATCATCTTCACCAAGAGGCTTGATAAATATATCCGCTAATTGAGATTTTGTGTCAACAAACACAAGCGATACATCTTGTCTCTCTACATGATCACGTAAGAAATGATGGCGCACATCAATATGCTTGGTTCTAGAATGCAAAACAAAAATTTTTAAAATATTGATAGCACTAGTGTTAGCACAAAAGATTTTTATATTTTGAAAATTCAAATCATAGTCAGCTAAGCTTTGTTTCATCCATAAAACTTGGGCATAACATAAGCCGGCGGTAATGTATTCCGCTTCCATAGTGGACAATGCAACATAATTTTGTTTCTTGGAAGCCTAAGAAGCAAGAGAATTTTCCAAGAATTGGTATGTTCCACTCGTACTCTTGCGATCTACCTTGCATCCGGCAAAGTCGGCATCATAAAAGCCATATAAATCAAAAGAGGTGCTCTTTGGATAAAATAAACCAAGATCAATTGTTCCATAAACATATTTAATAATTCTCTTAACGGCAATCAAATGAGATGCTTTAGGAGAAGCTTGAAAACGTGCACATGCACACACACTAAACATGATATCGAGTCTACTAGCGGTGAGATAAAGAAGACTACCTATCATACCTCGGTATAGTTTTTGGTCTACATCCTCACCACTATCATCCACATCAAGCTTGATACTTGTACTTATGGGAGTTGGTGCATGCTTGGAGTTCTCCAAATTGAATTTCTTTACCAATTCTCTAGCATACTTGCTTTGAGAAATGAATATCACATCCTTAGTTTGCTTGACTTGGAGCCCGAGAAAGAATGTGAGCTCTCCCATCATGCTCATCTTAAAATGATCTTGCATAACTTTAGAAAAATCCTTATAAAGAGATTCATTAGTAGCACCGAAAATGATATCATCAACATATATTTGCACTAAAATAAAATCATTTTTCCTTTTTCTCACAAAAAAAGTATTATCAATTTTTCCTTTAGAGAAACTATTTTCAAGAAGAAAACTAGAGAGGCGGGCATACTAAGCTCTAGGAGCTTATTTCAACCCATATAAAGCTTTTTGAACCCGGTAAACATGATTAGGAAAAACATGATCTATAAAACCAGGGGGTTGCTCAACATATACTTCCTCTTCTATGAAACCATTTAAAAATGTACTTTTAACATCCATTTAAAATAATTTGAAATCTTTAAAGCTAGCAAATGCCAAAAATATCCTAATAGATTCTAACATTACAACCGATGCAAATGTTTCATCATAGTCTATGTCCTCCTCTTGATTGTATCCTTGGGCAACCAAACGAGCTTTGTTTCTAGTAACAATGCCATGTTCATCAAGTTTGTTTCTAAAAACCCATTTTGTTCCAATTATACTAGCATTGTTAGGTCTAGGAACTAGTTTCCAAACATCATTTCTTTAAAAATTGTTTAGTTCATCATGCATAGCTAAAACCCAAAATTCATTATGTAAAGCATCATTTATCTTCTTAGGTTCTAATTGAGATAGAAAAGCAACATTACCACACTCACTCAAAGCCTTTGAGCGAGTAACAACCCCTTGTGAAGGACTACCAATAATTTGCTCTTTTGGATGATTTGATGCGAATTTCCATGCTTTGGGGAGTTCTTCTTGTACATGAGTGTTGGTGATTTCCACATCTTTTTGTGCTTCTATTGAGGGTGTATTATTAAGTTGCAAAAGTTCCAATTCTCCCTCAACATCATCATCATCTTTCCTAGGCAAAATAACTTGTGAACCAATATTAGTCTCATCAAAAGTAACGTTTATAGATTCTTCAACAACAAGAGTTTATTTTTGAAGATCCTATAAGTCTTACTTCGAGGTGCATACCCTAAGAAAATGTCAACATCAATTTTGGAATCAAATTTATCATGATGATCTTTTGTATTTAAAATAAAACATTTACAACCAAAAATACGAAAATATCCAATAAAAGGAGTTTTGTCATAAAATAGTTCATAAGGTGTTTTCTTAAGCTTTGGTCTAATCAACACACGATTTAAAACATGGCAAACCGTGTTGACGGCTTCCACCCAAAAATATTTAGGCAAATCAAAAGAGTTTAACATAGTTTGTGCCATCTCTTAAATGGTTCGATTTTTCCGTTCAACAACACCATTTTGTTATGGTGTTCTTGGAGCAGAAAACATATGAGTTATACCACGATGCGCACAAAAATCATAAAAAGAGATATTTTGAAATTCACCACCATGATCACTTCTTATTTTAACAACTTTCAAATCTTTTTCATTTTCAATTTTCTTAACATGATTTGAAAATTCATCAAAATATTTATCTTTATTAGCAAGAAAGATTGTCTATGTAAAACGAGAAAAATCATCAATGATAACAAAAACATAGTGTTTGCCTCCATGAGAGGTAACACGCATAAGACCAAATAAATCAAGATGAAGTAATTGCAAATGTTTAGAAGTTGATACCTTATTGATGGATTTGAAGGTAGACTTAATTTGTTTACCTTTAGCACAATCTTCGCATATGGTATCTTTGATGAAATACAAGTTAGGTAATCCTTTAACAAGATTCCTCTTGGACAATTTGGATATCAATTCCATGTTTGCATGTCCAAGCCTTTTATGGCAAATCCAAGGGTTTTCATCAATTGCCGCAAGACACTTCACATCTTGATTCACTAATTCATTCATCTCAAAAATGTACACATTAGATTTTCTATTAGCAACAAACATAATTTTTCCGTTCATACTAATAATGCATTTGTCCGGTTTAAAGGAAATATCAAAACCTTTATCACTCAATTGGCTAATGCTAAGAAGATTATGATTCAAGCCATTAACCAAACATCTTCTATAACGGGAGAGGGTGTCTTACCAATACACCTAATACCAATGATTTTACATTTCTCTCCACCACCGAAGGAGACGCTACCTCCTTTAATCTTTGATAGGGTTACAAATAGCTCTTTGTTGTCCATCATATGATGTGAATAACCACTATCAAGGTACCACATCTCTCTACGTCGTTGCCATGATGTTCTCTACAAGAGATGAAGGTGTAGTAACTTTAGGTACCCAAATCTTGGTCCTTGGTGGTTAGTAAGCTTAGTACCTTTGGATACCCATGTCATGCCATAAAAATCATGATTATCTTTGATCCTATAATGAGTAAAATTATGACCACGTTTCATGCAATATGTGTACACATAATTTCTCTTGTGTGTAGAAGCATAAGATCTATGAAATCTATTTCTATCACGGTGATGATGATTAGCAATTGCATGAGTGTGTCTAATCCTACCACTCTCAATTTCTAGTCTTTTAATCTTGGATCTTAATTGTTTGTTTTCAAAATCAAAATCCTCTAGCAATTCATCTTTTAATGCAAGAGATGTTTGTAATTATTCTAGTTTGGCATCACAAGAAGCAAGCAACTTTTTAAAGGAAGAAAATTCTTTTGACATCCTTTTGAACTCAGCGTTCAATTCCTCTAAAGCCGTAGCTAGATCACATTGCATATAAAAGAATTCACTTTTGATGTTGGAAACTACCTCTTTTTCATAGGCCATGAAGCAAATGTTAGGATCATGAAGAGGAAGTTTAGCTCCTTCTTTATTACTTTCCGAATCACTTGGTTCGGGTTCTTCCCATCCGGCATACATGGCTTTCTTCTTCTTGTACTTCATGTATTTCTCCTTGAGCTTAGGAAAATCTTTGGCGATATGACCCGGTTCATTGCATTCAAAACATTTTCCTACACGTGAAAAAAATTTGTTGTTAGATCGGGGATTAAACTTCTTATTTATTTTAATGAGTCTAGAAATTCTTCTAGAGAGGTGAGCCACTTCTCTAGAAAAATTAACTTCACTCTCTGACGATGATGAGGAGGAGTTGTCACTAGCTCCTTTGAGAGCTATGATCTTCATCTTTGGTGATGGCTCCTCAACTTCCTGTGGGGGCACTTCCTCCTTCTCCTTTTCCTTAAGCTTTTTCTCATGAACCTTAAGCTTGCCGAAGAGGCCATCGAGAGCTAGAGTGGTGAGATCATGAGCTTTCTCTATGGCCGTAGCTTTGGGTTCCCATATTGGAGTCAATGAACGAGTGATCTTGTAGTTCGTCTCTTGGATAGTTAACTTCTTGTCAAGACTATGTAATTCATTGATTATGTTAGTAAAACGAGAAAACATAGCATCAATGGATTCAATAGGAAGCATCTTAAATAACTAATATTCGTGCATAAGCCCCTAATTTTGGATTCCTTAACTTGGGGTGTTCCTTCATGTGTAATATACAATTTTACCTATATTTCGTATGCGGTTGCATATGTGGAAATCCTATTATACTCATTAGGGGAAAGACCACAAATTAAGGTATTCATGGCCTTTGCATTGAGATTGGCTTGGTGCCTTTCTCCATCGGTCATATTCCCGACTTTGGGCTTTTCTACATATTTTTTCTCTATGAGTTCGAGAATGTCAAGATCAATGCAACAAAGGTAAATCCTCATCCTAGCCTTCCAATAAGCAAAATTACTACCTGTGAAAAGTGATGGTCTGTGACGCCCCTGGGTTCACACAAGGCTGCAGTCCAAGGTGAAATCAAGAATGTCAAACCTGTCATGCACTACACCGTGCAATAATACGTTTCACCATCACAATAAGTATCCATCTAGTGGAATCAACAACAGGTGTAGG
>BQKN01000927.1:119886-132108 GCA_022839385.1 Asparagus kiusianus | reverse complement strand
ATATAACATATTTATTATTATTTATTATAAAATAAAAATAAAAATTTGAAATTTTAGGGTTTTACATGGTCTAGTGGAGGATTATCCCTCTAATATATGCACATTCATTGAAGCCTCCATAGGATCTTTTCTCTAAGGTGGTTAGACCAAAAACTAATATAGAGACCAAGCTCTGATACCAATTGTTGGATCCTAGATGGGGGGTGACTAGAGTCTTAAGATTATAATTGTGTAATAAAATAAGGCAAACAATACACCACAAAAATGAACAACAAATGTAAAGGAGATAGAGTGAGAAATCGTTATCCAAGTAACGCGCGATGTGTTAACGAGGTTCGGCCCGCTGACCTACGTTCCCGCTCCCCACTCTCAAGGAAAAATCCACTACACAACCCAGTTTGGAAGCCGGAACTTCTTCTACACAACGATCTCCACAAGATTTCTCAACTACACAGTTGATCACCACAAGATCACACTCCCACACAGTTGATCTCCACAAGATCAAGCTCTCAACAGTAGTAATGGTGTAAAAACTCTCTCTTTATAATGTTCCTATAGCAAGGAGAAAGATTACACTGAACCTGGGAAGTGAAACAAAAAAACAGAGAAAATCAGGTTTTGAAAGTTTGCTCTCAGGAAAAACATATCTCTGATATTTTCAAAATGTTTGGCACACTTGAAGAAGAAGGGGTATAGGGGGTTTAAATAGGAGAAAACACAGCAGGTTAAACCCATACCCATATCCCCTAAAACCTGGAAAAATCGGCGCTTAAAATATGTACCAAAAAGGCCGTTTGAGTTAAGCGACGATCGACCGTGAAAATCTCACGGTCGACCGCGAGCCACTTTCGAAGCTCAAAATTTTCCAGAGAGTTTGACGGTCGACCGTGGCGGTCGACCATGGGAAAATTTGAGCTGACGGTCGACCGTAACGGTCGACCGCGAAAGTCTCTCCTGCCCACTCAGAAAAGAACACATGCGCGGTCGACCGTGGCGGTCGACCGCGAACCAAGACATACACACACTGTTTTGAAACATGTTTTTGACTCTATAAAAAATCTGTAAAATATTTGAATGACTTCCAAACTTTGTAAAATGTTTTTAACACTAAAAACAAATTGTTTAGAAAAGAAATTTTGCGAAAAGGTCCTCATACTTGTAAAAAATGATATTTTGTCAAAACGCTTAAAAATATGAGTATGAAAATGTGTGTGTGATATCCCAATAGCTTCAAATAGAATCTAAACTACTTGCCTACATTTTAGCACTAGAGAGAAAATAAAAGCTAGCTAATATCCTCACGTAGAATACAATTCTTTGAGTCTTGATATAGCTTGAGTTTGATGAAGCTTCTTATTGCATTTGGTGTTTTTGAATAAATGTTGCTTCATCACTATGCCTCCTCCTCTTTTGAATATCATCGTTGTAGCGCATATTCCATCCAATCCTCCATGTATGGTACTAACATGCTTGATATATATATTAACTATATTATCACTCAACAAGCAATTAGTACCGATAATGGTGGTTGTAAAACATCATCAAAACAAGAGGACTGACATGTTCATGGTATTAGTGTTAAATACACCTGATAAATTCAATCCATGTAGGCTTGAAGCCATCTAATTGATGCCAATTGGATGTGTGGTGTTTGGAAACAAGGTGTGAGTTCCATTGGTTGAGATGGAGTCCGTATTGGTGATATTGATGTTTGAAAAACTTGTTGCTGTTGTAGAAAAGATAATACTTATTGATGATTGAAATTAAGGAAATTGGGTTCTCCACTTGAGGGTGTTGCAGGTGCCAAGCAAATTAGGGTGAAAGATGTTGACATTACAAGGGATTTGAAATCATCAGAGTCATATATGAAATCAAGGACAAAGTCAAAGTTGAAGTTGCAGAAGATGTCGAAGTTAAACTCACAGAAACTGTTGAGGGGGTTGTCGGAGTTGAGGTCGTAGGAGATGAGAAGTTCGAAGGGGTTAAGATTGCTAAGGAGGATGACATAGTTCTTCAAGAACAAATTTTTAGGATTTTAAACATGCCCTAAAACCATGAGAAATATTAAGAGAGAAGAAGAGTGTTTTTGGCAACAGGATTGGCTAACCCTCATTGAAAGTCGTCATTTATATACATATGTGTCAATATAGGTTACATATTTATGTATACACCCTCATTCACAATAACATATTGAATAGACACTATTAGCAATAAATAATAAACTACTTTGGGACTTTAAAACATGAAGTAAACATAGACTAACCACCTATATGGATAAACTTGCCATGAGGTAGCAAAACAACTATCGGGCCTCTCACACTCGATATTTCTTCACCTGGGGTAGCTAGAGCTATTGGTGATCATTCTTCGCCAAAGATCGACTCACTATCAGAAGAGCCCCAAGTAACCGAGTCAAAAAAATAATGAATAGAAGGAATAGAAGTAACAAACCTAGTACCTTGAAGCAACAATAGAACTAGTGGTGAATAAGGAAGAATTTGAAGAGCTTACAAGAAAAACGGCAGAAAACAGGTTTGGACTTCTAGCGGTCGGTCGCGATTGGCGTGTCGGTCGACCGCAAATGTGCACGCAAGCTGGAAAAGTCTCTGGACTTTTCACTGTCGATCGCGATTGGCACGGCGATCGACCGGCCAAACCCTATAATGTTTTTTTAGTTTCAGTCGTTCTGTCCGGTCGATCGCACATGTCTCTGCGGTCGATCGTGAGTCGGGCTGGGCCTGAATTTGGTTTCCTGTTCGCATTGGGTTTGTGTTTTGATATATATTAAAACACTCATTTCTAGGGTTATGATAGGAGAGTTCTAACAAAGATTTGTGAGTATTCTGAGAACTTTGAGAGAGAGAGAGAGAACTTGTGAGCAAGTTGAGAGATTTGGTTTAGGGTTTGTGTAAGTGTTTTTGTGAGATTGTAACCCTTTGTACTCTCCTTGATTTAGTGGAATCTCCCCATCCTCTCTGTGTGGACGTAGGCAAATTATTGAACCACATATATCTCTGTGTTTGGTTTGATTTGTCATATTTGGATTGAATTGTGCTCGTGTATGGTTGGTTCTGTTCTCCCGTAATTACAGATTCGTTCGGTGTGCGAGCACGCTTCAGCATAGGTGCGTAACAATTAGTATCAGAGCTTCAGATTTGAGATCTAGGGTTTTGGCATTAGGGAGGAAGATTCGTCATAGAAGCTTGGTTCTTAGAGTTCTAGGCTTCGGTGGAGATAGTGTTTGGGGTTACCGTTGAAGATTTCGCTTTCCTCATGTGGTTAGGAGATCTATTTGGAATCTGTTCTAGGGTTCAGTTGAGTAACTTCTAAATTCTATCAAGTTTGAATCTTTTTTTGTAATTTAGAGTTTGTGATTATGGGTGAAGAAGTTGGTAAAAGCAGCAAGATGGTGGGTATAGTTCAAGTTAGTTTTCAGAACACTAAAATTAGTATGGTGAAGTATAATGGCAATATCAATTTTGGTTTGTGGATAAGCGACGTTCAGAATGTGCTCAATGGTCCGAATTTTGAGGAGACCATCATGGTCTGTGACAGGCCACCAAAATATGAAGAGGCGATATAAGAAAAGATGAATAAGAACGCTTGTGGGGTGATCAGGTCTTGTTTGGAGCAGGAGCTGAAATATAATGTGATTGGTGTGATGTCTGCAATGAAGATGTGGGAAATTCTCAATAACAATTAACATACGAAGAGTGTTGAGAACATATTGCACTTGCTGTATAGGTTATTCAGATTTCAGATGTCCAAGGACACCTTACTAGCAGTTCATGTGAACAACGAACCTAAGTTATTGTTGGACTTGGCGAATGTTGATGAGAAGATATCAGATAAGTACAAAGCTATTATTTTGTTGGGCTCCTTATCAGATGAGGAGTGTGATACTATTGTGCTTACTTTGTTGAATGGGAGATCTTCTATCACTTATAGTGAAGTAACTAACGCTTTGATGAATTATGATTTGAGGAGGAAGAATAATGAGACTTCCCGTGCTAGTACTTCAGGAGAGGCATTGTCGATGAGAGGTAGAAGCCCATATCCGAGAGGTGACAATAGAGGCAGATCAAAGTCAAGAGGTTGTCACTAGCTAGGAAAGAACTAATGTGCAATTCTGCAAGGAGCAGGAACATTGAAAGAGAGACTGTCCAAAGATCAAAGAGAAGGAGAATAGCAAGAAGAAGGGCTCGAAGACCAATGAGGTGAACATTACGAAAAACGATGATTCTGATAATTCAAGTTTTTTTCTATTGATTACTCTGGAGGTGAGAACCACTTGGATGCATCAGATTGGATGCTTAATTCTGGTGCTACTTATCATGTGACTCTTAGGCGAGATTGGTTTTCATCATTTGAGAGACTCGATGGGGGTGTTGTTGTCATGAGAAATGATCAATCCTATGGCATTTATAGGATATGTACCATGAGGATTTGGATACACAATGGAGTAGTCCGTGAATTGATAAAGGAGGTGAGATTTGTTCCTCAGTTGAAGAAGAATCTTATCTCAGTTGAATCTTTGGAGGCTAAATGATTCAAGGTGACCTTTGAGGATGCTGTAGCAAAGGTTAATAATGGATCTTTGGTGGTGATGATGGGAGTCCGCAGTCAGAACTTATATTATCTGAAGGGGAGCACCAAAATGGGCCAGGTTGCTTCAGTTATTTTAGAGCCGGATATTAGTAGACTTTAGCACTACAGGTTAGGGCACACATGAGAGAAGTCATTACAGGTTTTGTACAAGAAGGGGCTATTGAAGGGAGCCAAGAGTAAAAAAGTTAAGTTCTGTGAGCACTGTGTTCTTAGCAAGAAGACGAAGGTGAAGTTCAGGACTATCATTCATAGGATGAGGGGCATCCTGGATTATGTGCTCACAGATATTTTGGGTCCTACCAAGGCTGCATCACTTGGTGGTCGACATTGGTTCATCATATTCATTGATGACTATTCTAGACGCTGTTAGGTATACACCATGGCAAAGAAGAGTAAAGTCCTAGATATATTTATGGAGTGGAAGAAGAGATTGGAACTACAGATTGGGAGATAATTAAGACGTTGCGATTCGATAACAGTGGCGAGTACACATCATACCCCTTTCTGCAGCTATGTCGAGATGAGGGTATAGAGAGACACTTTATAGATAGTCATACACCACAGCAGAATAGGGTGGCAGAGAGGTTAAATCAGTCTTTGCTGGAGAAGATCCGATGTTTGTTGGTGCATAGTAGTTTGGAGAAGATCTTTTAGGCTAAGACACTTTCATATGCTACCTCATTAACAGACTACCTTCATCTGCGATTGAGGGGAAGACCCCTATGGAGATATGGTCGGGAGAGCCAGCACACGACTATGACCAGCTCAAGGTATTTGGATGCCCTGCATACTATCATGTGAAGATTGATAAGTTGGAACCTCGAGCTAGGAAGGCCATATTTGTAGGATTCAAACATGGTATCAAGGGATACAAGCTATGGGTTCCAGTTGATAGGAAGATTGTGCTGAGTAAGGACGTCATGTTTGATGAGACTTCTATCTTGAAGCTTCCCAGCTCTCATCAGGTGGAGAGTGACCCAACAGAGGAGATATTATAGATGGTGGAGATCGAAGCAACTCCAAATTATCTAGTTGGTATAATGTCCATTAGAGTGTCGACTGAGGTGACGCCAGGTGAGCACGACGATGACAAGGAGGATACAGGTAAAGTTATGTAGGATTAGGGACCGACGACTTAGGTTCAGGATTCTATTATGGTTTGGAGACAGAGGAGAGACATACGGATGCCAGCACGGTATACCGACACAGTAGTTGTATATACTCTTCCGGTGGAGAGTATCGATGAGTTGGTGCTTACTACATTAAGAGAGGCTGAGCAGAGTTCGGAGGCTAATTCGTGGAAAGTAGCTATGCAGGAGGAGATCGAGTCTCTTCACAAGAACGATACATGGGAGCTTGTTGAGCTTCCAAAGGGGCATAAGGCAATTGGTTGCAAGTGGGTATACACGAAGAAGGAGGGCATTAAGGGCACTCCAGTGAGATTCAATGCTAGGTTGGTTGTGAAGGGCTATGCACAAGAGGAAGATATTGATTATAATAAGGTTTTCTCTCTAGTGGTGAAGCACTCTTCGATTCGGATTTTGTTACATTTGGTGGCACAGTATGGATTGGAGTTAGATTAGTTGGATGTGAAGATAATATTTCTTTATGGTGATCTTGATGAAGAAATATATATGACTCAGCCATTAGGATTCCGAGCTGTAGGGAAGGATAAGTTAGTTTACAGGTTAAAAAACCGCTATACAGTTTGAAGCAGTCTCCTCGACAGTGGTATAGGCGATTTGATGGTTTTATAATTGGTCATTTGTACACTTGGAGCTAGTTTGATCCTTACGTGTATTTTCACAAGTTGAAAGAAGGTGCATACATTTATTTGTTTCTTTATGTCGATGACATCTTAGTTGCCTCTATTTCCAGATCTTCTATAGATGAGTTGAAGGCATAACTTTCAAAAGTGCTTGAGATGAAGGATTTGGGTGAGGCTAAGCACATTTTGGGGATGGATATCGACAGAGACAATGAGAAGGGTAGAATTTATTTGACACAGGCAGCTTATTTGAAGAAGGTTCTACAGCAATTTCATGTTAGCATGAATACAAAACTAGTTAGTATACCTTTGGGAGCCCATTTGAAGCTTTTAGCTGATCTTTCACTAAAGACATTTGAAGATCGAGAGTTGATGTCGAAGACTCTATATGTGAGTGTAGTTGGAAGCTTGATGTACACGATGATATGTATAAGGCCGGATTTATCACAGGTAGTGAGCATGGTTTCGAGATACATACACGATCCAGGAGTGGGTCATTGGGACGCTGTGAGATGGATTTTGAGGTACATTCAAGGTACGCTCTTGCGTGGCACTAGAGGTGGGTAGTTGTGCATTAGCTATGTTGATTCGTATTATGCTGGGAATTTGGATAAGTGCCGGTCTACTATGGAGTATATGTTCACTTTGACCCTGCACCGGTGTGTTTGAGATATATTTTACAGTCTATGGTGGCTTTATCAATGAAGGAGGCAGAGTATATGACGATTACGGAGGCTGTGAAAGAGGTTATTTGGCTTCAAGGACTTTTGAAGGAACTTGGTATATTACAGTCGTCTGTCACTATTCATTATGATAGTATGAGTGCTGTCTATTTGGTAAAGAATCAGGTTTTTTATGTGAGGATGTAGCACATTAATGTTCGTTATCACTTTTTTCAGGATGTTTTTGAAGATGGCGATCTAGAGATTGTGAAGGTCCACACAAAGGATAATCCGGCGGATATACTCACTAAGGTGGCTCCGAGCAATAAGTTTGATCATTGTTGAAACTTGTTGCACATTCATGTTTGTTAAAACCGTTGACGGCTATTTGGATAAACTACTAGCGGCTTAATCCCTTGGGAGAGGGGGTACGTAGGCAATCATTTTTGGTGCAGCCAATTTTGGAGAGACGACGCATTGGTGCTCTTTGTTTGGTGTCGGCTTAGTTTTGGAAAACTTCACCAAGGTGGAGAATTGAAGATCTTGCAGGAAAATAATAGAAAACAGGTTTGGACTTCTAGTGGTCGACCGCGATTGGCGTGACAGTCGACCACAAATGTGCACGCAAGCTAGAAAAATCTCTTGACTTTTCGCGGTCGATCGCGATTGGCGCAGCGGTCGACCGGCCAAACCTTGTAATGTTTTTTTAGTTTCTGTCATTCTGTCCAGCGATCGGACGTGTCTCTACAGTCGATCGTAAGTCGGGATGGGCCTGAATTTGGTTTCCTGTTCGCATTGGGTTTGTGTTTTGATATATATTTAAACACTCATTTCTAGGGTTATGATAGGAGAGTTCTAACAGAGATTTGTGAGTATTCTGAGCACTTTGAGAGAGAAAACTTGTGAGCAAGTTGAGAGATTTGATTTAGGGTTTGTGTGAGTGGTTTTGTGAGATTGTAACCCTTTGTACTCTTCTTGATTTAGTGGAATCTCTCCATCCTCTTCCTGGGAACGTAGGAAAATTGTCGAACCACATATATCTCTGTGCTTAGTTGGATTTGTCTTATTTGGATTGAATTGTGCTTGTGTATGGTTGGTTCTCTCCTCTTGTGATCACAGATTCGTTCGGTGTACGAGCACACTTCTGTATAGGCGCGCAACAGAATTCCACAGTGAAACATGAGTGCTTGAAGGCCAGGAGGCCATGCTCATTGAAGATGTTCTCCGCCTACCACGGCACGGTCCAAAGTCTTGCTCCTTGCCTCATCACTCAAATATTTGCCACTAGATAGGCACCATAAGGACAAAGTCAAAGTAGTCAATAGGAAATCAAGACAAGAACAATTATTACAATAAAAGAAGAATCCTAATACCTCCAACTTAGCTTTCCTCCCTACTCTGCTATTTTTCGTATTGTTTCTGACTTCCAAGGCCTCTCTCAACTACACAATGATCCTGGTCTGTAAGCAGCTTTCACTCAAACCCCTACGGGTCCTCAGAATGGACGAATCGCTCCCACGACTTTCAACTAGTTCATTTTGCCTCTTTCGTTAAAGGTCAGAATGGCTATGTCGATGGAATGTTTCCCTTTGCATGTAGCACACTCTTCTCAGAAGAAGACACTCGAGCATGATCCTCATCAGTAGGGGTGCATTCGTTCTGAATATGGCTCAGATATGATGCTTACCATGTCCATATCTGCTTACCCATCTCGGATACAAATACAGATATATCTCGGTAAGGAAAATTTATATTCATATCCGCTAAAATCGGGTACAGTTATTGATATAAATGCAGATATATAAGTGGATATGCATACGGATACAAAATAGATATGAGAAAACTAGATAGTATTGAGAAAAACATAGTTCATGTGATACAAAAGAGTTCTTCGTTAATATGTTCATTATAACTAAAAAGTTAAGATTAGACATCTTGATCATTAAAATTAACCACAAATCTATAATCTAAGAATTGAAACTATCGTAAGAGTATGACTAATATGTATTTGTATATTTCAGATATGGATACGAATACAAATATTTCACTACAAAGTCACATCCGTAACTATATCAGATCGGTTATAGATTTGAGTAACCATATATGTATCCTGACAGATACGATTACAGATATTTCCTCGGATACGGATACAGTTTAGCACCCTTACTAATCAGTGGTAATACTAGTAATAGAATGTAGATAGTCACGCTCATTACTTTTACGGATTGCTCAGGCTAAGTCCCCCAAAGCAAATATGTCCTCTTATGGAATGTGTGCATAAACATCTTTAGCCAAAAATGTCCCGTGGGACTACATCAAGGTCCATCATTCGTCTGATGTGCATCCATCATGGATCGGCAAATGCATCTCTAATTTGCCTACTAATAGTCCTTCAAACACTAGCAATTACTATACCAATCATAGTATAGGTACGAGGTGAAGGCATGTGATGTTCATCTCGGAAGAGTGAGCATGGCTCTAATGCAGCCTGTAACAAAATAATGCCATGCTCTGGTGCCATCAACTAAACCGCCCTCTGTTTTCGTCAAAAGTTGATTTTTCCATCAAAGTTAAACCTGTTACACCGTTTATAGATTACGAGTTCAAACTGAAAGAAAATTCAATCTTTTTATAAGATCTTCTTACAATGAAAAAGTGAAAATTATAATTTTATCCAACAAAACGCAGCAGTAGTTTATCTCATGTTGCTTTGCATGGGATCTTTGCTTGTACCGGGGATGCGTTAGTTCGTGGACCACCACAGATCAGATCCGATTGACAAAATAATTATACTCTTACTTCATGAAGAAAATAATTACAGCAGCTCACGACCAAACAAGATTGTGGCTCTTCTCGAGATTAAAACCAAGTTTAATCCGGAGGAAATAAGGGGAGAGAATCTCAAATCATTCGAAGGCTTTTTCTTTATGAAAAAGTTTGCCAAGATTCGCTAATTCTCCTTTGAAATTTGTGGTTTACTGCTCAATTTGACAGCACCTCGCCCTCTTATTTCAGATCCTCTCTAATGAAGACCCTAGGCTTCTATTATAAGCTTTTGTCATCGTGTTTTCTGATAAGATCAAGTATTTTGGCGTCATTTGTAGTCGACAATCGCCTAGGTGCACATAAGGATAGTTTTAGAACAGTTGTAGAGATCGTGGGATGAAAGAATTCTAACAAAATATCAAAATTCACGTTTTGGGGAGTTTTGGGAGGTCAAAACACTCATAGTGGCTCGGAGCTGTGCGAGCCACCATTTGGTGGCTCGCATGGGTGCAACCCACTACTTGGTGGCTTGCATGGGTGCGCGCAACCATTTGGTGGCTCGCACTCACGCGAGCCTCCTGGACTGTTTCGTTCGTCTTTTTGACATTTTGGCTGTTTGTGACTCCTACAGTTTGCTTGTTTTTCCTTTACGTGCATTTCGTCGCTTCGCTGACTTATATGTTTCACCAATTCGTTTCATACACGTATGATGTTGGATAATTTTCCTTGACTTGGATAATAATGTTCATCATCTTCTCTATGTCTCGAACTGTGTTTGGAGACCTATATGCAATTTTTGATGCCTATAGATAACCCCTCCAAAGTGTTTCAGTCTCGTTTCTTTTATAGAAGGGCCTGAAATATTTTGGATATGATAGGTCTAGCCTTAAGTCGGTGTAAAAAGACCTGTAATTAGCTCCAATTCTTGACTTCTTCGATTTTTAGTCTATTCAATATTTTGACGAATAGCTAAAATTTTTCCAGCGCTGCGTTTATCGTCTGACCGTTGTCGAAGTCTCAAATCGAAACTAATGAGTTGGTTTTAGCTTGTATTGTTGAGTTGACTTTGAACTAACTATCTCCATCGAAAATTCATATCTAAATGTGATTGAGCTCCTTGGAATCATCCTTTAACCTAAAAAATTTTCTTAGCCTTATTTTAGCGAAATTATCGATGCGTTGACCGGTATTAACACAGTTTATACTCATATGTTTACTAGAGTCTACGCAGTTTAAGCTCTTAAGGTGTTAGAGCAGGTAGAGCCAGTTTATACTCGTATACTCCTGGGAGTTTTGGGAATTAGTTTAACCTCATATACTCGTCGGAGGTTGCCGGGTTATCCTTAAGAATATTTTATACAATATTCTCCAGAAACTTCCCGTCAAGGGTAGGAGACTCGTATACCCATTAGAGTATGAATATGGATGCCGTATACGTCGAAAATACTTAAAAATAGAAAAAAAATACATGCTGAGCACCCTCGAGGTTCGCCACACGTGCGAGCCAGTGTTTCATGGCTCGCCACACGTGCGAGCCAGGTTTTGGTGGATCGTACGCATGCGAGCCAGCGGTTTGATGCTGGGGTCGGGTTTGGTTCAGGCTGGTTTTAGTTTAGAGCTGGTTCAGGGTTCGGTTTTGGGGGGGTTTAAGAGCTCAGAAACCGTGACTTTTTTCATCTTCTCTTCCTCCTTTATATTCGATCTTCTTCCTCAACAAGAGCTCTATCTCTTCCCTCCTTCTTTCTCTTCAAATCCCCCAACTTCTTCAAGTTTTTCTTTCAATTTGAGAGTCAGGGCTTTATCTCGGATCTTGAAGCTTCAATTTGGGAGTTAGGGTTTTCACTCGGGTCTTGAAGAGCATTCACGACGCATGTTTTCCTGCTTCCCATTCTCTGTTCTTGGTTAGGTTTCAGGTAAGCTTCATTCTTCATGACTTCAATTTGAGACATTTTAACTCTTGAATTTCGGTCTTGTGGGTATAGCCAAAACCCTAATTTGTTTGCTTGGTTGATTTTGATTTTTAGATCTCTGATTCAAGCACCCTCTTTCGGTTCTTCATCATGTTAGACCCTAGAGGGGGGTGATTATGGTCTTATGCTAATCTAATCTGATTTTATACTAATTAAAACTAATTCAAATATTATTCTTGCAAGATAGATATACAATATGATATGAGCAAGAATATGCAATATGAACAAAGAGATATATCCTAGCAAAAAGGTATATGATGAAATATATGTAAGGATATATAAACTAATGCAAGGCTGAAATAAACATAAACTAGATAGTGGGTTAAATAAACAAAGAGTAATACACAATGGCGATATAAGATATGAACATAAAAATAAGTGCGTTAATGCAATCTTAAACAAATGATATGTTTATGGAGTTCGGTCCCTATGACCTACGTCTCCGCTC
>BQKN01000927.1:87553-98993 GCA_022839385.1 Asparagus kiusianus | reverse complement strand
AAGTCAATGCAAATTCTGATTTTTCCATTCTTTTTAAGGACTGGAACAATATTAGCCAACCATTCAGGATGTTGTTCTTCCCTGACAAAACCTGAATCGATCAGTTTTTTGACTTCAGCTTCTATTGCCTCCATAATTTGTGGACGAAACCGTCTTTGCTGTTGCTTGACAGGTTTAGCATCTGATTTTATGTTCAGGGTATGCATTGCTACATTTGGATCGAGTCCTGGCATATCTTCGTAGTTCCAAGCGAAAACATCGATATACTCTTTAATTAAGGCGATTAGTTCCTCTTTTTCATCTGGTGGAAGATCGCCGCTGATAAATATAGGTTTCGGATTAGCTTCGTCACCCATATTAATTTGGACTACTTTATCCTCAGTAGGAGGTTCTCTTTGTTCAAATCGATCTCCGTATTGGATATTCATGTAATGCATCCATGGGTCTTCCCAAATAGGCAATTGGTCATCTTCTTCAGTTGTGGAAGGATCAATTGTCGCCATATTTGACATTAGGGCTTTGAGTCTTTCTCCAATGCTCGTGTCAGAATCCCATATTGAAGTATCGGATGAATGCCCGCTCACACTTCATAATTGGTTAATGATCTGTTGGCCACACTCGTCATCAGATGATGAAGCATAACCTAGACCTCTATTATGAGTGTAATAATTATCCGGTTTTCCTTTTGGTACATAGGTAGAACGGGGTGGAACCCTAACTCCTTGACCAAAATAAAGACCTTCACCGAGCGAGAGATCATATCCTTGTCTCTCCATGTAATCATTTGCTTGTGAACTATACCGAGAGAAATGTCGCCCTGGCTTTTCCTCATCAGAGTTGCTGTCTAAAAAGAGATCTGGAGTTGGGGATGGATCCCCTTTTCCGAAAATTATTTCTTTCTCACCCCTTGTCTTTGCAGGTAAGACCACCGTTGTCCCGGCTGAATTTTGCAGGTATTTAATCATCGTACAAGATGAGCGAATTGGCATGTGTAGGTTAGGATCATCATACAGCTCCTGCATTACATTATCGAGACAATACGAATACTCTAAGTCATTATTTATTACTTCATCGGCAAGTTGCCAGTTACAACTTTCGTCCAACGATTCATCACCGTCAAGATCGATTACAAGAGGTTCAATGTCATTTAATACAAGACCTTCACTATAATCGAGCCCGGCTTCGGTATCAGCTTCTTCACCGCTGTCCGTGCCATGGGCCGATGGTTCAGTATCGGACTCAGCACCATATAGAAGGGAGTCAGTAAAATAATTTTCTAACCCCTTGAATGGTTGCTTATCCGCGACCACCGTCTTGACCTCCTCATTAGTATCGACATACTTCAAACACTGATGGAGGGTGGAGGGAACTATAAGATTACCGTGGATCCATGGGCGACCCAACAGTAAGTTATAGGAAGTCTCTGCATCTATCACATAGCAGGTGACTTCAGACTTCAAATCTCCGAGTTGACACTTCACCCGGATTTTTCCCAACGGTCTTGATCCACTAGTATTGAACCCGTAGATGACCGTTCCTATGGAGGCTAACTTGCTGGCGGGAATTCCGAGGTGGTACATTAACCGAAGTAGCATGATGCTAACAGCGGAACCCGGATCGACTTGAATCCGGTTGACCATGCTTGAACCGATATATCCCGTAAAATATAACGGTCTATCATGCTTCGAATTCCTGACTTGCATATCTTCTTTTGTGAAAGCTATGCAAGGAAATCTGGTGGCTGCTAGATTGTAGTGCTGCACTGATGAATTTGGCTCTTCAGGAGTTGGCTTGATCTGAGTAAGGAACACCTCAGAATCAGCCAAGGCTTCTTGTAAAGCTTTCCTAGTTTCTTTTGAAAGGCGAAGCAACTCGTATAGCGTGATCCTTACTGGGATATTAGCTAATTGAGTCATGACATCGAAGTGGAATGGAGTATTTGAACTTTCCGGTTTGTCTCGTCCAATAGGTCGATTGAAACGAGGCTGCTTCGGAAGTTGAACCTCTTTGGGTTGAGGTTCTTTCTCTTTCTGCTTAACAACCTTCTGAGGTTTCTCAACAGGCGCGGGAGGAGTTACAACTACCCCCAGTTCTGAAAGAGTTTTGGCGTTCGGATTAGAGGTTTCAGGATACTTGTAGTGGTATTCGTTTCCACCTCTAGTAGCGAAAACCTCCTGCTCTTCATCAGAAAGTGGTAAAGCCGCTATCTTTTCATCGTCTTTCTCAGGAATCACCGTGGCTCCGTAGCAGGACTTCTCTTTTCCTTTACCTTTTGATTTTTTCTTTGATGTGGATGTCGTCCACTGTTCATCTTCCAGCAAATCAGGATGAACCCAAAGGATTTCGCCGTTAGGGGCCGTGTGTGACACCAGTCCTTTTTGGCGCTGTCCATGAGGGTCATCATTGATGGTTTGCATCTTTACTTCTGATACTAGCTCGGCTTGAAACCAGGACAAGGGAACCGATCCGAAGCTAATGGAGACCGTGTTTGCACCCACTTTCTTCTCCTTTGGCTTCAGGGTCACAATACCAACATCAATTAAGGTTTGTATTTTGTCTTTTAAGACATAACACGCCTTAGTGGGATGGTGGACCCTTCTGTGATATGCACGGTATTTTGGGTCATTAGTCTTCTTTGCTTCTTCTTGGTTTGTGACCGGTGGAAGCTTAATTTTGTTATTATCCAGCAAGTATTTGAAGATGACCGGCACTTCATCATCTTTGAATGAATACTCCTTTGGGAACCTGGGCTCAGAGGGCTTAAACTGCTTCTGAGGCTGTTGATTCTGATTCGGCGCCAATTGAAATGACGACTGCTGCGGTTGCGGTTGTGGCGGCTGTTGTGACGTTTGGTGCGCGTCGACAGCGGCTCCCGACCCTCTTCCTCTACCTTGAGGATTAAAGTTTTGTTTCTGGTTTTGATTGTTAGCTGGTGGCTGACCTCTCTCTAAATTCCTTCTTTTGAGAAACCGTTCAGCTTGTTCACCTCTAACCTTCAACTCCTTCCAAGTTTTAGAGGGTACAATCCCCATTATCTCCAGCACATCTAAAGATAGGTTGTTATGACATGTCTGTAGGATAAATTCCTCTGTGAGTGGATCTCGGCAGTTCACCGCTTTGTTCCGGAACCGTTTGACAAACACGTCAACCGACTCCCCATTCTTCTGCTTCTCGTCCAACAACGTGCCAATGGAGACCTCCGTGTCGTCGTCGAAGAAATTGGTGAGGAACAGTTCTTCCATATTTCCCCAGCTATTGATGCTTCCGGGTTTTAGGCGTCGGTACCAATCGAAGGCAAGCCCACGGAGGGTTCCTACGAATGACCGAACCATCAGGGCTTCATTTCCTGATATCGCGCCGAGATGCGACTTGAAATAAATCAAGTGCTGAGTTGGTGAACCCCTGCCATCAAAAGGAGTAAAGTTAATCAAATTAAATTTCGGGGGATAATGAATTAGATCCCACTCCCTCGGGTATGGGTATGGAATGCCCGTCTTCTTTACTTCTTGGGCCGTCATCAAGGCATTGACTTTGCTTTCGAGATCCTACATTTTCTTGTATTCTTCCTCAGCCTTCTTCAAATAAACTTGAGTAGGTTGGGTAGCTGATTTGACCGGACCGCTTTCAGAATTGTCTTTATCAGGAGGAGGATCATCAAAGATAGTCTCGTCTTCTTTGTCATCGTCCTCAGCTATATGTACAGGTTTGGCATTGCGTTTGCTGGATTCTGCCTTTTGGCTCGATTTCGGTTGACTTTGTTGAGCTTGCAAATCTCGTACATGCTGCATTGTCAACTCCATCTCCGTTTTGATTTCAGCTCTGATCTCTTCGCGTTGTTTGGTCAACGCTTCTTGTAGTATCTGAGCTAACTGGTCTGGCGTGATGGCGAATGATTCTCTCGCTCGTCCTACACTGGACGCGGTATCGTCTGAAGCGATAGCGGAACAAGTATCTGACAGCTCATCTTCTGACGATAAACCTTCATGCATCCTTTTATAGTCTCGGCATCGGTTAGCCCTCCGTTGTAACCGCGCCATTCTTTGGGAAAGACCCCGCTCAACTTTTCCTTCTGAAGAGAAATCAGGGTCCGGGTTGACTAACTGTTGTTTTCCTCTGCCGGTCATGTTAATGGTGACCTCAGGGAATTCATCTTGTCGCCTTGCAGGCTTCCTCTGGTTAAAACGTCTCACTTTAGATTTCGACGTTTCGGTCGACAGTCTCTGAAATACGGAAACTCGCTTTGGGGTTTGTGAGCAACCGCATTCCGTTAATACTGCCTTGATGAGTCTCTCGCATGCGCAGTGCGATTCATCTTCTCGGACATTCCTTTTTCTCGAGTTATTGTTTTGATAGTACAGCTCCTCACTGCCGTGATTTGAGCAACCTATCTTTGGTTTATGAACCTTGTTAACATGCACAGGACGACTAGTCGTCACTTCTGGGCGATCCAAGGTTAAATTTTTAAACACACCCCCTTGCGGGTGTGGAGTCTTCATGGGTCCTAGACGAGAATGAATTGATACTCTCTCGTTTTGGACTGGTGTAATTCTGGCAGGAGGGTGTTTACGACCCCCTGTATAGGAAACCACCAAGGGTTTGTTTGCCGAACTTGGGTTTTCTCTGACTGGATTTTTGCTTCGATCGTCGACCGAGGGACCAAGGCGATCTGCCATGGTGACCTTGAACTTAGATAAATCTGGGCTAACCCAGGACTTCAATGGTGATGCAGTAGACGGGCTCGGAACTGATGCTTGCGGCGCCTTCGGCATCTAAACTTTACGGCTTTTTGGTGGCTTTTCAAACACCACCTCCTTCTTAATTCTTTGCGCTTGTTGGCGGAGAGCACGAGCGCGGGCGGCCTTCTCCTTGCGCTTTTGTATCCGTTCCTTCAGGGTTGAACGAGCCCTTTTGACGATGGTCCATTCCTCCGTCGTAAGCTTTGCAGAAATATGATTATCTTGCCGCTGAGGCAATTGAGTCATTTTCTGTTTTCTCGACTCTAGGTCCGCATAATAGTGGACCCCGTCGGTCTGTTGCATGGCCTTAGCCAATTATCAAGCACGGCGCTGGCGTTGTCTCTGACGAGCCCTCTTCGTCAGTACCGGTGAGCAATTCATTGACTCCTTAACTGGTACGGAATCGCTTGGAGCAGAAACGTTGCGGACAGTTTCCTTAGCAACGGTCGGGTGAGAACCTTCACCTGCAGCTTTCATTGGCACTGCAGACTTAAAAGTTTTCCTGGAAGAGGAAGTCCTCCTGCATTTGCGCGGGGAGGAAGATCTTGAAGACGAGGATGACAAGTATTCCTCGAATTTTGCCTGATCGAATTCGTATTCGATCTCTTCGCTGACGATGATCTTTATCGGCTGCGACACGGCGGCCTCGGCAGCTAGGCCGCTGGCTCCCACTGTGGTCGCCAGTTTGTTTTCAGCAAAAGTTGAGTTTGTTGTCGAATTCATTGTCTCTTTAGTCGATTACAATAAAATTCAAAGAAATAGTCTTTTTATAAGACTTCTTTTACACAACAAAGTGAAAATTACAACTCTTGAGAAAATAAACGCAGGATCGTTGTTTGGATCACTGCTTTTGTGGGTTCTTTGCCTGTGCCGGGAATGCTTTGGTTCATGGACCACCGAATCACAGATCGTGAAAAAGGGGGAATTATGATTCTGACTTCGTTTATCGAAGTGAGAATTTGAAACGATATCTTATCGAAGTAAGATAGTCGTTCTTCTTGAAATCAAGTCAAAGACTGAATGTCAAGGGATTGCTCAAAGAACTTAGATCTCTGCTCTCTCTGCTCTGGAATGCTCTAACAAATACTCGATCCTCGTCATAAGTGACCCTAGGGGGTATTTATAGCCTCCGGGGTCTGTAACTGCAAATACTCAACATAACAGCAAATTAGACTGGCGAGACAGTGTTTGCTGTCTCGCTGGTCGAGACAGTATTTGCTGTCTCGCCCAGCGAGACAGTAAATATGCTGTCTCGCCCAGCGAGACAGTAAAAGACTATCTCGCGAAACGAATATTCCTGGTAGTTTTAGTTGTAACTGCCTCCCCACGTTTCAAACTCCGTTATTTTGGCAGTTATTCACATGATTTTCGCCCACGTTGTTTCCCACGTCCCTTGGTAGTTAATGGACACGTGTAGGGCATTTATTGAGGTGGTTATTGACCATTTCAACACTGTCTCGCTGGTGAGACAGTAAATACTGTCTCGCTGGAGAGACAGCAAACACTGTCTCGCTGGCGAGACAGTTCATATCTGTCAGTTTTGGGTGATTTTCCCAGTTTTGAGTGATTTTCTATGTTTGGATATCTATTAGCATTTTTTGACGCCTACAATAGTATTTTCACAAAATTGCATATTTTGCAAACGTTTCAAAAGTAAATATGATTTCATTGAACTAAATAGAATTGATATTGATGAAATCATATATATATACATATAAGTATGAAACAAAAATATGTTTTCTAATTATATTCAATTATTTCATATTAAAACTTAAAAACTATCAAACCAAAACATATATGTATATATATATAACTATATATATACAAAACCAAAACGTATATGTGTGTATATGATTGAGCTTAAAGTACTAACACACAAAGTATAAAACCTAAACTAAGTTACCTAAGCAATCTTGATCTTCAATAAGCTTGACTTGGTACACTTGCGAATAAAACTTGAACTTGAATCTTTAACTTTGAATTGCGTAGGCTTCACTCTACAATTCCGCCAACCTCCATTTGATATGATCATGAATGCTCAACTCTAATTCACCTCTAATTCCAGGTAAGAGTTCGTACTCATGGTCATTGAGTTCGGTTGAATTTAGTTCCAAGTGGTGATTTGAATTCATGGATTTTAGTTTGGATTCAGGATCTCGGACATCTCTTTATGGTTCCCTTTTCTTCGATTTTGTGCCCTCTTTGAATTTAGGTAAACCCGCATGTCTTAAAGTTTGATTTTGTTCGAGTTATTGAATTCTAATGAGGTTAAATTTTGGGACGTCTGAAACTTTAGTTCAGTTTGTTAGATTAAACCCTTGGTTTTGCATTGATAAACTACAAGACTTGGTTTGATTTTGGGATGAGAATCTGAAATCGAGCTTGGTTGTGTGTAGGGTTTAAACCGCTCCTTTGAAATATTTGGTTTGATGATGAGAATCGAGCTTGGACATTCTTGGTTTGACCACTTGAATCATCTACCTATGTTTTGAATAACAGCTGAAGCTTTGCTTTCAATTTTGAGGGGGAATTCAAAGTTTTGATCTTCCTTGATGCTTTTGCTTGAAAACAGAATTTAGGTGCTTAGCTTCAATTATAGGTAGGGATCAATATCCTCGGCTCATTCTTGTGTTTTTAATATGGCCAAAACCCTCACTCTAATTTCTTGAGCTTCGAGCTTTTGGTTCCACAAAAATTTTTAGTTTTGTATATGGCCGAAGTTTTGAGTGGTTGAAAATTGGCTGAACCAATTTTTGAGTTGTATCCAACTCGTTCTTGGTTTGATTCTAGTTCTCAGACTTGTAGAAGTTGTTGTCTGGATGATGATCATTTGACTTTGATTTGTTGAACAGTTAGTCGTGAATGAAAATCAAAATGAGTCTTCAATCGTGTCTATGTCAAGTAAGGCCTTTGGCTTTAAACATATTCCAAACCTGTAGCTTGGTTGAACCCTTGCATGCACGAATTTGGCCAAATGTAGGCTTGCGCTCCTTGGGCTTTTAGTCGTGCACGAGAATCAGATTTGTAGGCACGTCGAGCTTTCTTGTTTGACTATGTGCATGACTTGAAATGAAACTCTGAAATATTTGGCTTGCTTTGTTGTACGAGTCGTCATGGGTTGAAACTGAATCTACATTAGGCCCACTATGTAGATTTAATTAGATTTTTAACCGTCAACTCCTATTTCGTAGAATAGTGCAATATTCTTTTTCTATTAGCCTGATACTTCCTAACTTCTGACGTAATTGAATTGTTAACTCTATTTGCAGATATGTCACCTAAGAGATCCCACATTGTTCGAGGTCGTTCGGTGACTCAATCACCTGAGCCAGCGCCTTTTACTTACACAAGTAAATTTTCATTGCCTCTTTTATTCATGCACTCGATATTAATATATCATACTGCATATTGCATCCTCACTTTGTTCTCCTTGGTGAGGCAATTGGGAAGAGCCGCCACCCTCCTTCGTGGGGGTGGACGCTTCACAAGACGTGTTTTACTTGATTAAGGCATGTCTGAATTAACTTGGGGCGATTTCCTACTATGCTATATTCTGAAGGGCGGGTATATTATCATGTTATTCACGTGATGTTATATCCCATGCTCCATGTGTATAGTGCATCTTTTAATCATCTCGCCTAGTTAATAAGCCCCCTTTTTTATTTCCCTTTAAAAATTCATCATGAATATATATCCTGTATGATATCCCCGCTTTGCTCTCCTTTGGGAAGAACCGCCACCCTCCTTCGTGAGGGTGGACGCTTCACAAGTCATGTTTTGCTTGGTCGAAACACGTTTTAAGGTAATATGGAGCGATCTTATGTTGTGTCACGTCATACGGGTTAGGGTATATTACCGCGTTGTTTGCGTGGTAATATACCTTGTCCTTTACGTGTGCAATGTGATTGAGATCGTCTCGCCACTTATATGGTCGTGACTCTATTTCACAACTTGTGAGGTGAGTTCAACACATATAATGCCTCCACATAAGTATTTATGACTGTATCTAATAATCGCATATTGTTTACTTCAGTTGAATTTCCCTCGAAGGCACTCAACACTCACGGAGTGGAAGGTCGCTCCAGCGAGGCTTATGCCTCCACTGACGAGCCTATCTCCGTACCGACGACTCCTCAATTTGCCCCGGGTACACCGAAAGAGCTCCCACAGGTGTTGGTAAGTTTCGCACTATTTTTGACTTAGAATTATTTCATGTCCCTAGAATATTCATCACTTTTTCCTTTTTGTAGGGTTGTCACCTCAACTCCACGATGCAGTTAAGGCTTTGTTGTCGAATGATGATCCAGAGAAGCTCATCCTCTATTTGGAGGTCAGCCACTTCTTTAACTTTACGGGGTCATTGATCGACAAACTTCTACAGAAGGGGCTCCCTTTCAATCAATTCTGACCATTCTTCAAGTGCAAGATAGCCTCGATAAGGGACATTGGATCACCGAATATTGCAGATGCCTTGACTGATGACTTGAAATAGTTGGAGCACGAGTTTGAGAGGCTGCAAGAGCTCTGATCCATTGGTGCTCCTATTTATGTTGCTGCTCAGATGGAGACCCGACTATAATCATGGCGTGAAGCTTGAGCATCTGCTAGGCTCGGTATTCAGGCACAAAGAGAGCGGGTCAACCGGATGAAGGAGGTTCGCTCTGAGATATTGGGCAACCTACGCAAGCTCGATTCTTCCTTAGCTTCTACCGATGCCGAAATAGCAGAACTTAAGCAAAAGCTTGCTGAGGCAGAGGGGAGAAGGGCTATTTTGGAGGTGGCCAGGATCGGGGAGGAGCATGGCAGGCTTGTGATATCCAGTAAGGTGGCACTCTCCGAATAGAAGTTAACCAAAATGGAGGAGGAAGCTGCGAGGACCTTGTCTGCCTCTGAAGAATCATTCAAGGTGGAGCTGCAGCATGAGCTTGAGCAGACTTATGCTGAAGAATTGTTTAAATTAGAGTAACAAATCCTTAGTTATAAGATTGATGTAGAGTGACTACAACTAAATTATCTAAAATGCTTGATTTCCTTAATGAATATATATTTTTTGTTCAGTATACTTTCATTCTTATTATGATTTCTCATTCTGTTTAGAATAAATAACCATAATACTTATACAATTTTTGGTAAATCCTCAGCCATCAATGGATTTGATGTGCCTTTATCGATTACCGTTTGAGTCGGGCTAGCATGTGAATTGTCTAAGTTCGTTTCACATGTAATGTTGCGCTGACGGAATGAACTCTCTTAGACTTAGTGCTACGAGTTTGAATACGTAGACTTGGTTATTTTTACGAGAACAGACCTCCCGGCAGGATGTGTTAGATGCAGGCTTATCTCTATTTAGGAATCGTGATAATATCCCCCAGAAGTGAACTCTGGCGTTCTTTTCGCAAGAAGGTTAACCAGCAATGCGTATTAGATATTGACTTATTTGTACTTAGGATTCAAAATAAATTCCATATGCGTATAAGGCATGGATTATGGTATTATTAATAATGGTCTGCCATAACGTCGAATACGTGGGTTTTTGTCCTTTTTACGGTAAAAGACTAACCGGCAATGCGTGTTAGGTGTTGACTTATCCCTATTTAGGATTTGGGATAAATTCCCCATGCGTGTAAGGCATGGATTATGATATTATTAATAATGGCCTACCACGATGTTGAATACGTGGGCTTTTGTCCTTTTATAGTAAAAGACTAATCGGCAACGCGTGTTAGGCGTTGACTTATCCCTACTTAGGATTCGGGATAAAATTCCCCATGCGTGTAAGGCATAAATTATGGCGTTATAATGTGGTGTCTTCTCTTAAGGCAAAGACGAAGCCGACCCCGGAGAGGAAGAATTTTATATTCTATCTCCGGTTGCAAAAAAAACTCAAAGTGGGATCTCCACTCCGAGAATCTGTAAGGTGAAACTAAGAGTGGGATCTCCATTCTGAGAATCCAAAAGATTCAGATAACCCTAACTTTTATAGGATTGGTTATCTGACCTGAAGATGAGTTTTCCTATTTATCGAGATGAAGTTCCGACTTCAGCCCTAACTTTTATAGGATTGACCGAAGGGAAAAGGATGAGAGCTTTTCGTTTATCAAAAAGGAATCCCGACTTTGGCCGTAACCGTTCGACGGTTTTGACCGAAAGGGGATATTGAGATGACCCTAACTTTTATAGGTTTGATCATTCAACTGGGATGGAGGCCTTTCGTTTATCGAAAGGGAAGTCCAATTTGAAAGTGGGCCTCTCGTTCGTTGGAGGAATCGAGAGGGGAATTTAGCTTTGATCCTAATTGTAGGAAGGTTTGACCGAAAGAGGAGTTTGAGATGACCCTAACTTTTATAGGTTTGATCACTCAATTTGTGGGTCTCTCATTCATTGAAGGAATCAAGAAGAGATTTTGGTTGTGATCCTAACTATAGGAAGGTTTGACTGAACTGTTGGCCCTTTGGTTTTGATGATGATTTGTCAAACAATTTATATCTAATATATTTTCTAGTCTTTGTGTTTTTGTTTTTATCTTTACAGGTAATTCAACACACGGCAATCAAGAGTTAAAGATTTAAGTTCATGTGTGTGCATTCACCTAGGTATAAGTTTAGTTTGCTTACATATATCGTATGTTTATATGTAAGATCAATATATGGACACTTAAACACAATTTTGACGTTTTCTATCAAATAAATGATTTCTCATCAAAC